>JAZEWT010000016.1:18698739-18711875 GCA_036362905.1 Mordacia mordax | reverse complement strand
AGGATTTATGAGCGCATCGGTATATTGCAAAGAATTCTCCCCGGCAGCGGGGCATGGCAAACTTACCCGGAATCACGGAAAGGAAATTAGGGCCTCTCCATTGCTACGCCGCCTTCAAAAAAAAAACGGCACACTTCAAGACATTTGCAACAGATGGTAAAATGCAGTGTCTGGCACAGGCCGCCCAACAACCAATATAGAAAGGATCTCATGTAAACATGTACGGAATAAAGAATGATAATGTGTTTAGACACACGATCCACTGGGCAAAAGGCATCCCCTCGGCATTCGCGGGGTTTGGAAGCTTACTTCCAAGATAACACGGCTCTCCAAAAACATTCGAGTGGAGAGAGAAAAAACACACCGAAACCGAATGAGATCTTAAGTTTTGAGATTTATTAGGATCGAGGGACTTGCGCTGTCAGCAGAAAAAAAAAATAGATTTATTCAGTGTTTGCCGAAGACTGTCGAATTTAAGCCACCGGTATATACACGGCAGCACTCTATATATAATTCAAAGCAATCACGATCGTATGTCCTGTTAACATGTGGTGTCAACGAGTCTTAGGTTTTTTACTGGTTACAGCTGCTTGCACTAAGCAAGCACAGAGCACATCGTAATGCTAAAAAAACGCTCTCATTAGTATATTGATTTACATTAATATCTCTGGTAAAAAAAAAATACGAACATAAAAACGGTCACCTCCCTTTTACGATACTCATTCTGCTTAATATCAGTCTCAAATCCACTGTCGTAGCGAGAGGGCAAAGTTAAGACGGCTCCATGGTAAACTTGGACAAATTTCAATTTCCCCCAACGCAAACCTGCCATCTCCCCCACGCATTTAAAGCATTTCCGTTAAATAAACACGATTACCTGCATTCTAAACGCATTCATTTAAGTCACAACCTCTCGATAAAGCAAGCACCTCCCTTTTCTCTCCCACTCGAGCTGCGCCCGTTTTAGTGAAAGCACTCGCCATGTGAAGCTCGTCACTTAAATAGTCATTCATCCTGTTGCGGACATTCGCCGGAGCCTTGAGCCAGTGTACGGTTTCAAGCCTGGACGATGCGAGGTTCAACTTTTTAAGAGCCGAAGAGCGCACACACTATCCCCCCCCCCTCCTTCGCCCGGTCCTGGGAGGACAGGACACAATCCGGAGGGCGGCTCCCCTTTCAGCTTCCACCGAGACGAGATGGGGAAGCTGCCCGACCGTCGCGTCCCGCGCCCGAAGGCTGCTCTCCGCGCGTCTCCGCTCGCTGATTTACTGCAGGCGCGCGGCCCCGCGGGCTTGCAGAAGCTGCAAGGCAGCCGAATTCTCATCTCTCCCCCTGCGGCGAACCCGCAGCATTCCCGTGCGAGAGGGACACGCGACGCCAGCTCGCGCCATATCAAAGAGCAGCTTGTGTCTAATGGCCTGTAGAATTTAAAGAACAAGTAAATATGGCCTCGATATATATATTAAAAAAAACTCTTGGCCAAGATCGTGCTTCCAGAACTGGCGACTGCTTTGGCCACAGGATTTTAATACCTCTCTTTCGGGAATATGTCGCGGACCCGAGAAGATTCGGCGGTTCGCAAGGAACATTGTAATAAATTTAAAGACTATGCGACCAGCCATCTCACTGACAGTTTGATGTGTAGCTGATGACACCATCTATGGGGTGGTCTTTGTGGGCGCGTGAAAATGGCAAGGCCACAACGCCGTGCCAGAACTCAATGAAGGCCGCATTATGTGCTTTCCCTTATTTTGTAACTACGCATATTTGGACATCTATGACCCTGGCCGATCAACTGTCAGTATTTGCTACACGTGTGGTATGGGTTTGATAGCAGTTAAATTTTGTCGACTTAACCAGAATGTGCGTCGTAGACGTTTGGCAAAATATGACAATAAATAAAATAGACTAAGGTTCTTGTTTATCGATATGATACAGTATGTCGTACCGGACTGGACAACCTTACTTTCACCTCTGTCTTTGAGTCACATGGCCATCTTACTTTCAACTGTCATCCTCTATAAACTTACAGTCATTATTGTATTCAATTGATCTACTCTGATGTTGCTAACATGCCGTCCTCCACACAGCTCTGTGCAGTGCTTTGTGACCCTCGGGTGAAAGGCGCTTTAGATCTGAAATTATTATTATTCTGTAGACAAACAGGGAATGGAGGTGCACGAGTGGCTCGGCAGAGATGACCACTGTGTCTCACCACGAAGTCACCACTGCCAAGATCTTGGATTCATACTCAGATAGCGGTCCGTAATTTGAACGACGAGAGCATTGGGTTTTGGTCTGTCATTAATTACCGCGCAAAAAAAAGTTGGATTTAATTGCTTTATGATTCACGCAGGCACAGCCTAAGGATGTGTCGAACGTGGGAAGTGAAACTTCGGAGGGGAGAGGAAAAACAATCTTAGGAGTGATTCTCATCGCTTTATTTAATTAATACACCACATTCTATGACAACTTAAACAGGACACACTTTTTTTCCGGGTAATTAAAACATGTGTTCTCGGTGTACATAAAAACACCTTCTGAATTCAGTTCGAAAATAGTCCTGTATAAGTGTAAACTTCTGGGGCCTTTCCCAGACACAAGGTGGCAAAGGTAGACTGCTGGCCGTGCTAACCTTTAGACTAAAGTGAATCGTAATCTCACGATAGAACACACGCTTGAAAATAAACGGGAGAAAACGTGGGAACAATCCACGAGTAGAAATGTAACTGTGTCGTGTATAACAAACGTTCTAATGTCAGATTGTGTTTATTCTGACAGCCTGGCAGCCTGGCATGTACCCCGGGCATATACATCGCTCTAATAGGATAGGCTATTAAGTGTCAGCTGGCATATATTATGAATACAAGTATAGTTAAACAATCCCCATAACCGACACATCCAGGGGGGGCCTTCCTTCATCCAGCGGTGAATTGACAAGGGACTCCACAAACACACATATTTTAAATAATATACTTTTAAAAGAAACATTATGAAGAATGCTGTTTCTCATTTTAAGAAATGCGCATCATATATATGTAACGAGCACTCACTCCGCCGTTATGGAGCATGTGACAAAGTTTCAATATAAAGAATCAGGTCAATTGTCATGCTCGTAATTCATGTAAAAAACTGTGCATGTACGTATCGATTACTTTCAAAATACGTACGTGACTTACACAAGCGATTCGTCTGATTTCCGCAGCCGCAACATTCACCGCAACAATTACGGCAAAGAGCAGCCTCTTCAATGAAATTGCGGCAATTCGTCAAATCGCAACAGCCTCGGGTTGATGGTGAGGACGCAGATATCTGACCTTTTCAAAATATGCTAATTTTTTTTATTTGTATTAATATTACTGCCGCTTGCTCGCGATACACAAAAGCAAGCTGCGCTCGCTTGCCAAGCCACATCAAGCAGCGCGGACCCACGCTCTCGTCTCGATCCCGCGGAGAGCCACGTGCCGTCTTGCGAGCAAGGCACGTGCGAATGCCACTCAGCCGAGCTCTTGGGGTGGGGTGGGGTTGTTGTGCGGTTGGTGGCGGCGACGGTGGTTGGCGGTGCCGGTTGCGGTTGGTGGTAATGACGATGGTGGTTGGGGGGGAGTTAGTGGGTGGGTGTTCTTTTATCAGCCCACACCAAACTCCATAAATGGCACCAGCCAAGAGAACTGGCGAGCACTCCACGGGACCGTGTTGCTCACGGCAGTGCCGACGAGCCTGCCGCTGCAGCAGAATCGAGAGAAAGGGGCTCCCCTCCTCTGCCTGTCTGCCCGGCCGCAGGTAAACTTTAACAAACCTTGCCAAGCAGAACCCACAGTGGACTCGTGCAAGTGGGATTTCTGTTGTTGTACTTAACGAAAACCGCTTGGACCTAAAATGCGTTCCGTCACTTTCAAGGTAAGCAGGAATGAAATCCCATCTGCTCGCTTGCTACTAATGATTGGGAGTTTTATTCTTGCCAAGAAATTAATTTGGCTTGAAGTTTGGATGTCTCGGAAAAAAAACAACCGAATGTTTTAAATTATATATTTAAAGTTAAACTTCTAATTAACATAGCCCTTGGGAATTGAACGTTCATACGAAACCGAGTCATTTATAGCCAACACACAGCGAACACATAAAAAACGTACGTATATGTTAATCGTTCGTTTTAAGTCATCAACCTTGCATTAGTAATTCATTTTTGATGGTGTGTTTTTTGGAGCAAAGACCATTGCATGCATAAAGTACCCCGCAATTTTGTTTCAATACTTTACCCAAGTACATCAAAACATAACACAACAGTCTGTGCACACTATAACATTCCGTTCAATGACTACCTCTGAAGCAGTTCATTATTATAGTGGGGACTACACGTAGGGTGTACGTCGTTTTATGTTAACTGTGGAAGATGTACGTTTTGTAATGATGTAGGTTTTCATGGCTCGATGCACGATGATTGCTTCGAAAAGCTGCTCTCTCTGGACAGCAGCGTCGATCGCTTCCTCGCTCCCCATCACGACGTTTCGCTTCACATGTTAGAGGCATCCTCAGGCGCTTGCCTGAGATGCCTCGTTTCTTGGTCACTTTTGAAGGCAGTTAAGATTTAGAACAAGAAAGGCATCGCCGAGGGAGTCAGGAATCACAGCATTGACAAGCCTGGGTTTGAAGCTGGGTTTGAGCCACCCAGTTAACAGTTACACACACAAAACATAATTGAATCAGACATCTTTTGTCTAAAACTTAAATATATCCGTTTGTACGCCATGCAGCAAATTATTTAAAATACGTAGGAAAGTTCTAAATAGAGGGATCGTCATAGTCTTGTGATGGCTTCAACAGGACATTCTCGAAGAGAGTATAAAGTGATATGCGAGAGTTCTGAATTAATAATCTTGTGACATGACACGGACTGTAGAAATGGAATAAAGTTAAGAGATTACAACTTAAGGTAAAATTCAAGCAATATTAAACTATTTATTTATTCTAATAAGTATAAGCAAGGTAGAAATAGTTGTGGCATAATTGTTAGTACACTGCCATATGATCCTCAGTTTAATTCCCAATCACAGCTGACATTAGTGGCAAATGCTATATAACACATACCTGTAGCCCACAGCCTATACAAAACCGCAAAGTAGGCACGGTCAAGTATGGTCAAACAACCCCATGTAAAATTGGTGACGTCTTCAGATCTCTGAGAGACCAGGATGACTGCTTTGTAGAATTTATCAAAAAGCATCTTTCCCAGAGGGTGGGATGGCACACTGGCACAATTGAGTAAAGCTGCCATCTCACAGCAAGAATATTGTGGATTCGATTCCTGGCTCAGGTATCATTCTTTCTGCAGTATGGTATGTCTCCTCCCCCATCTGTTTGGGTATTCGTAGGGTACTCTGGTTTCCTCCAACAGCACAAAGACATACTGCCTAGGTTTAATAGCCTGACGATTACATTGCCCCCATTGCCCTGCGACAGACTGGCATTCAATAATGGGCATAGAACTACTTTGTGCCCTGTGTCTGCCAGGATAGTCTCCGACTCACCGCGATCCTCTACACGATTAAGAGAGCACTGGTAATGAATAAATACTTCCCAGACGGCCGAGCGGTTTGTTTGGGTGGCCGGGGCGGTCCGTAAGCCCCGCAGCAAAGCACTTCCAGCCTGGTCGGCCAAACATGGACTTGGCTGTGGGCGGTAGGGCCACACGGGTCAGCGGGTGCACAGTCAGAGCCATTTCAATGACAGCCAGAAGGAGGGCCACATCGCTCAGCACAACTTGACACGTTTATTGGCCCATCGGATTGTGGG
This sequence comes from Mordacia mordax, assembly GCA_036362905.1. Classification (NCBI taxonomy): domain Eukaryota; kingdom Metazoa; phylum Chordata; class Hyperoartia; order Petromyzontiformes; family Petromyzontidae; genus Mordacia; species Mordacia mordax. The sequence goes on along the minus strand of JAZEWT010000016.1, from coordinate 18,706,082 downwards.
TTTTTTTCTTTCTCGCTACGGTGCAGATCTCAACTCTTCGTTTACTAAGCGGCAGAAATGCGGTTCATAGTCACGCACTACCTCATCTCCCTCTTGCTGGCGGTACGATGTTGCAAAGCAACCGGAGTGATTAAACCCCCCCGTCCCACCCAGTGTAATATTCGTGCAGCCTTTAAGTGTCATGTATTACGCACGTTGAAATATCCAACCTTTGCACATTTTCACGAGCAATGACGTATGCTTAATCTCGCGTCCGTCCGCCCGCCATTTTTTTGCGCCGTCGCCTACTGTTTCTGTGCAGTTCCCTACTCCTTGATGTAACGCTCATCTTCACGAGCGAAGTAATTTTCGACAGATATTCACACGTCCGAGCTTTTTGAAGGCATTTACCCTCTATGCCACTCACCGGCAGGTCGGACATGCAGACGTCGTGCTGTATTTGTGAACAAGTCTGCTCCCATACAATTGTGATACTTATCTTCACAGGTGTGCCCTAAATTTCATCTTAACAGCTCTACATGTGGCCAGAGTGCTGAGCAATGCTATATATGGACACCTTCCATAGGCGAGCCCCACGTGTAATGAATGGCTAAGGGCTGAGCAGCAAGCAAGTCCCGCTGTTGCACAATGATGGCAACAACTATACTTGCCAAAAACAACGCGGAGAGACGGCCGCACGTGCCACGCTATGATGCACGAGGGGTCTTCTCGAAACTAAACAAACAACGGTCGTGGAAAAATATCACAAGGGGCTCGTTGGGTGCTGCGCAAAAGATTTTGGTTTTGTGCCACACATATTGGGCAGAAGTTTACGGGCCACAGGCTCGTCCTGTGAGCGGGACGGCGCGACAGGAGGCATTCTCCTCCCGGCTGCGTTTGTCACCTTCGAAGCGGTGCCGAACATCCGTCACTCGGGACCGGAGAGAGCGTTCTGGCACTCCTCTCTCCGGTCGGAAGCGTCTCGTAACATTTGGCGGGGTTATAATGACCTCCCTGTTTGAGACGACCAGCTCGGCGCGAGAGCATGGGCAAGCTCATTTGATTTGTTGTGTTTTAATGCGGACGGCAGGCAAAGCACAAGTGACCAATAGAAATATGTCCCAGATGCTGGAATGGCTTCAGGCAATTTACGATAGCTCTGGGCAGCAAAAACTGGCCTTGGCTTTCTCCTGTCCATACTGCTGACTAACAGGAGAGGAAGCAACGCACTAATGCTTTTCCACCATTCAGTCAATGGTGCCTCTTTTTCTGCGCACCGCACGTGCTGCGGAAACGGATTTTACATAATTCATTACAGTACAGCCGAAACGTAAGACTGTGGCGCGTACAATTGCTAAAACCTGTGGGGCTCAGTCAAATATAGATCACCGCTAATGAAACGCGCCACTTGAAAAACACTGCATTCAGCTGCTGGAAATTCATAGAGATGTGAGTGACAGATAAGTGCATTTTTGAACCGGACCCAAACGAACGTTATTTATGAGAGACTGGAATTTAACAAGCGGCGCGGTTCACTTTTTCGCTACTGGAAAGTGTCCTGCTGTCAGCACCGCGTTCATCAAGCCGCTAACACAGCCCGCAGGTTCGATTTCGTGCATTCATTTAAGTGGCGGAAAGCAAGAGAGCCTGGGAGACTTAAGCCTGTCTTGTATTAATGTAGGGTTATTCACTGCTCGATGTGTGAGAACTCCCCCCCCCCCCTCCGGGCGCTGCTCTTTCAGGATAACCGTGTCAATGGATGGTGAAGGAATGTGTCGCTCGACATTGCCATTCCGAAAGGGCAACTCTTCAGAGCAATCCCGGAGCCTGTATTCTCAACAAATTCTTTTTGCAACGAACCTGCTCTTAGTGACCAAGTTCACAAGTGTGGCATTCACAAAAGCCATTACGCCTATGAGCCGCACACAATGAGGGGTGACCCTAGCACTGTGTTGCTGGCCTTGTTGATGTTTCACGCAGGACATGCCTGAAACAAGGGTTAACCCCCCCCTCCTTCTCGGGTAAACATAACAATGGGAGGCTGTGCGATTAAGAGGAGGTATGTTAGGAATTACCAGACACATTCAAGCAGGAGGCACGATGGCCCAGTGAGAAGCGTTTCCGCCTCACAGCAAGAAGAGCCTGGGTTGCATTCCCGATTCCAGTGCTTTTCTGTGTGGAGCTTACATGTTCTCCCGGTGTCTGCGTGGGTGTTGTTCTCCGGGTACTCTGCTTTCCTTCCGCAGTTTAAAGCCATGCTGCCTAGCTTAATTGGCATGCTGGCTAAATTGACCCCAGTGTCCTGCTATGGGCTTACATGCGATCATGGGTTTAGTCCAGCCGTGCCTCCTGTGTCTGCCGGAATAGGCTCTGGCCCTCCGTGACACTGCACAGGATAACAGCGGGCAATGCTAATGACGATGGCTTATGCTCAAGTTTGCTGCATAAGGCTAGGTTCGGCAGGAGTTCGGGCAGGTTTAGTGAGCGTCACGTCACGTGCCTGGGGGGGGGGTCAGGAAAAAGAGCTCGAATTACCGCAGTGTAGGATCTTAGCTTGAGGGTCATGTGGTGAGGAACTGGGTGTGGATGTGTGTTAATGATTTGCGCTATAAACTTTTACTAAGGTACAACAAAGTATACGGATGTTCCTGTCAGATTGCTATGGTCAGCATTATCACCGCATATCATTATTATTATTACGGTATCACCAGGAATGCGAAGGTCGTTTCAATGTGGCAATTCATCCGTTCGTCCCTCGCTCCAGCCAGCAAAACTTAAAAAAAAAGTTACACGAGATCATTAACTCTAATAGTTTATCAATTTCCCTCATTACAAAATATAAACGTCTCCTTACCAAATGACAATGTACAGCTGTTTGAAACCCTCTAGCCACCCAACCAAACAACTTCCAATGGACTCCTCCGAGTTGCATGCATTAAGGCGATTTCATTTAGGGATTATTTCTTTATTTCTCTTATGCCCTTCAACGAGAGATGCTTGTGGAGTTGCACAGCCATGGAAATACCCTCATGTCTTTTATTAAGCAGACGGTACTTTTCCACTTAAAACATCATTCCGGTGCCCTTGGCTCTGCCCCCCTTTGTACTGCATCATGCACTGATTGCTTGCCGCATCGCACACTGGTCCCCAAAGTTCACTTTAGCCAAATGTGCGACCACGTTAACTTACATCGCTGCGATGTCACTTAATTCAGGACTACGTTACCATGATGTTTAAACAAGTGTAGATAACGAAGATTAAGCGATCATTCGTTAACCCCGTCTAATAATGACGACTCTCTAGCAAAAGCACGTAATTATTAGCATGCACTAGCCATTGCATTCCTATATGGTCTGCTCTAAACGCCAGTGGCACGTACTTAGGGAATTTTGGCCAGACTGTAGACTGCAAATTGAAATAACTTCATCATGACCAAAAAAGCTATGTTATGGTATAACAATAAGGAATGTCATCTTAATTAACCAAAATAAAATCTTGCCTTTTAAAGTCTAAACTGCTACAGAATTGGCAGCTATTTTAGAACCTCAGCATCTTTTCACTATTTTTTTAAAATACATTATGCCAGCAGTTCACTTAACCGTTTCAAGGATCTGGTAGAAAGACCATTTGAAATTCGTTGCAACAAAAAAAAAATCTGTTAATATTAGACGTCTTCTGTTTGACACGTTCCTTGCACTTCAGATAACCTCTTAACCCCAAGGTCACAACCGATGTGCGAGTTATTATTGACATGTCTGGACCCTAGTGGTGAGTATCGTGTGTCGGCTATGGCAGTAATGCAATTGTCATTATTTCTTAAGACAATGGCAGTGACAATTAGCCCCATGCCAGCTCACTGTTGTCTGTAAACACGAGCACTGTAATCTCTCTCATTCAGGGGTAATGCGGGATCATTACGGAATGCACTTAAAGGCAGAATGTGAGCGGGCGTTACCACAGTGCCACTGCTGAAGAATAATAAGTCTGGCAAAGCCCAAGGGGGCTTTGAAATGAACCCGACTTGTTGGGAACCTTGTTTGGAAAGATAAATGGCAAGATTGTGCCTTCAAGCGCCCAAATGATGAAATGTGGCTATCAACACACCTCCAGGCAACATTGCTGCATAGGACAGCACTCACTCCCAGGGATTTTAACACAGGGAGTGTCGTTTATAATTAGACAGCACTTAAACCCTCATTACTGAAAATGTACATTACCATTCACTCAGAGTTCCTGTATGAGCATCATATAGATTGGTAGCAAATTTGAACGAAGTGTGCATTTTTTCGCGAGAGAGCAATTGTTAAGTAATTGTGAATTTACTTTCTCTGTACATAATTGTCTGTGAAATTGTTATGGTTAGGTGAGATTTACTGGTTTAAAAAAAAACAAGGCATTGCTTCTGAAATTTCAGATATGCATAAAAATATACTGTTGAAAAAAAAACGAGATTATATTATCTATTATGCATGATACCGGATCGTGAACGTGAAATTCATTGAGTGCAAAGGTGGTGCAGTGATAACATCTGTGTAGAGTTTGTGCCTTCTCTCCCTGTTCTGTGTGGGTTTCTTCCACTTTCTCCAGTGTCCTGCCACAACTAAAAACAAGAGTGATTAAATGGCCGATAACATCAAAATATATAGGATAGAGTATCTGGAAATGTTGGCATCGGCTAACTGCGTAGCTGCCTTCTACCCTCTCCCCCTTGCTGGGGCTTTCTCGCTATGCCTGCATATTCGTGTCTGGTCCATTACCAGGCGCAGAATTTGTGCGTGAAATAAATTGTATTCTTATTATTACTGACCGCATATTACTCGCACGAAATATATATATATATAAAACGATACACAACGGTTAGGTTCAGGATAATGGAGCAAGCAAAATTGTACAAACAAGAGTCAGAACAGGAAACCATACAAATGAGACAATAAATAAACAAAAATAACCAATTCTTTACTTGAATTGTGACTTCTAAGGGACTATTATTCAAACTGCCTAGAAGGTGTGACTCTTTACATGCCTACCAGACATTAAATGTATAGAACACAGATATATATTATGTTAATCTATGCTGATGCAAAGCTACCTCCAGGCACTTGCACAACAGTACTTCGATTTTATCGGTGGTAAAAAAACACAGAAACATCAATGTACGATGTCACTACATTTAACAATGTGTTATTTCAGTTGTCCAAAGATAATATTTTCTATTGCATTTTGCTACAAGACATTTTGTTTTTCAAGCACAAAGGAGTTTTTTTCACCACTGGGGACACTTAGCTTTCAGCAGGGATCTCAAACTTTGTGCTGCCACGTGCATAAAGCAATGTTAAAAAAAAAAATCCCTTCCCTGCATTGACCAACTGCTGTGCACTGTGAGATAGTTGTGCATGGCGAGTGGTCAGAAGTGGGGCTGTGCGAGGCCTGGGCTCGTTATTCCTGATCTGAGCGGACTGCACAGTGTGAGAGCAGATACAAAAATTTAAGATTAATAAAAAAAATTAAAACACCCCGAGTACGATCATTTGTCATGAGATTTGCTCATGCCATGTCAATTAACGATCTATATTTAAACTGGTTTTAGATTACGGTACAATTGTACTACATTTACATGAATAATAATAATTACACAATTATATAGCGATTTGCACCCGAGGGTCACAAAGCGCTGCACAGAGGTGCAGAGAGAACGGCATGTCAACAACGACGACAAAAGAACGTAAAATTAGCAACAATAACGTTTTTTGTGCTTAATTTTTTTTACAAATCCGCAAGATCATAATTCCCAATTATTTATCAAGTGGCATGCCAACAATCAACAGGCCACATAAACGCATTTCATCATCAGCTGCTTGAATCCAAGGGCCGTACATCGATAGGTAACCCGCTCGGGCTTGTCAACTGTTGCAAACACTTAATTGATTGGACTAGAAAATAGGAGTGATCAATTACAGGTGCACTAAAGTGATGTAAATTAATGCACTGTTTTGAAATTAAACCTGAGTGTATGATCAGAGACCATCACAGCTCTGATCATCACCATGTATGCCTAGCAACTGGTTTAAATCAATGTAAAATACCAAAGATAAAAACTACTCATGACGAACAACAGAAGATATTACTTTTATTCTTGTTTTAAAAAGTCACCTGTTGTTTCTTGTCAGAAAAGGAATGGTGGAGGGGGGGGGGGCTCATCCTATGCTTCACAGTCCCAAGACTGTTGCAAATTCCACATTCCTATGGTGGGGGACAATCATTCCTCACAAAAATCTCTTCTGAGTTCCTGCAAAGTGGTACTGATTTTATAGACCTCTGGGGCAAAAAGGGTTGTGTCAGCCCAAAAAAAAACCTAAAAAAATGTTATTGCTGCTGATTTTCCATTCTGGTGCTGTTGTTGTTGACGTGCCGTTCTCTCCGCACCTCTGTCAAGTGCTTTGTGACCCTCGGGTGAAAAGTGCTCCATAAATGCAATTATTATTATTAACCAGGAATGCAACTCATTAATGTAACTTCTCAAACTTTCCAATGCAGGACCATCCTTAACAAAAGAGTTGACACTCAAGAGACAGGTTGCGGGATAAAGCAGGTCACTATTATTAATGATTTCACCAAGTGAAGGGCTTTGTAAGTCAACTCCTTCAAGACAGCACCTCCATGCACCGTCATTGACGAGAGCTATCTGACCATACTTCACCACGTTGGTCAGTGCGGATCCCCAGGACCGTTATAAACATCACCTGCTACTGCTGGCAGGCGTTAGTGAAAATCAAACTCAGTTTCTGAGATCGTTAGCAAGGTACGCTGACCACTGAACAACAACTCTTTCACAAATAACTGTGGCATTTTACATGTAAAAATACATACGTATACACATCGTTCGGTGTCCCCTCCATGATGCCATGAAATTCCAACCAGGATGTGAAACCTAAAACCCATCAAGCTTTCTTTTATATCCCAAAGTTGCTGGCACAGTTCCAAAATGTTTAAAAGGGCCAGCAATACACAGAACGAACACGACCCTTTAACCAGTGCTACCTGTCCGGATTGTGATAACATGAATTGTTTTTTTTTTAAGTTGCACGCTTGCAGTGTTAATTCTATCCACGGTTTATAAATAATAATTAAAACAAAAATTGCCCTTCTACAGCGCTTTTCACCCGAGGGTCACAAAGCGCTGCACATAGCTGTGGAGAGAACGCAGTGTCTGAAAAGGTGTGCGCGGGGCGACTGTGCGAACCGGTCAATGTGTGCGGTACTTGGCCACAATCTTGGCCACAGCCGGGTGTACGCTGAGCCCTCATGCCGAGGGGCCTCACCAACAGGAACCGCGTCATCTGTCCAGCGTGGCACTTAAAGGGGCA
>JAZEWT010000016.1:18659062-18670370 GCA_036362905.1 Mordacia mordax | reverse complement strand
CAAACTCCACACAGAAAGGCACCGGAGCCGAGAGACTCGAACCCGGGACCTTCTTGCTGTGAGGCGTCAGCGCTAACCACTGCGCCACCGCGCCGCCTAACATGTAGATGAATAAGCATTCAGTGCCGCGATCTAAGACTTAGCATACATCGCGAGAAGTTAGGGCAGACGTTAGCGTAAAAAACACACAATTAAACTGTTAAATGAACTCAACCCGGTGAAATTGATGAGCGTCCCGTCCCTAGTATAGCCTTCCTTGTACACTGTGACTGCCAGGATAGGCTCCAGCTCACAGCGACAGTCCACAGGCAGTGGTAATGAACGCATTCATTAAGTTTATTCGGTGAACTACAAATGACAAATTGCCTCCGACAGCGATGTTGTGGGAGACCTGCGGTCCGCATAACAAGGTGGCCGCGAAGCTCTTTATGGCGGCACAAGTGGCAGATGATGAATGAGGTGAAAATATTTTGGTTGAATTCCACGCCCCGCCATCGGAGAAGAGACATCCGTAAACCGCACAGTTGTGAGACTTTGTCAGCCACGTTCTGATAAGATCCATGCAACTTTCACAGGGCCAGTGGTCGCTAAAACCTCCCCCTCTCAATAGTGTTCATGCAAATGAATAGATAATCAAAACAGGTTCTCGAACGGGCGGCACGGTGGCCCGGTGGGTAGCGCTGTCGCCTCCTCACAGCAAGATGCGCCAGGGTTCGAATCTCGGCTCGGGTGCCTTTCTGTGTGAAGTTTGTATGTTCTCCCCGTGTCCGCGTGGGTTTTTAGCCGGACACTCCGGTTTCCTCCCACGGTCCAAAAAACATGCTGCTGCATACGTTAATTGGCTCGCAAACTAAATTGCTCGCAGTGCGAGCAATTTTGATTGAGCTGTGTGCAGCTCAATCCACACATGGACACATCGCGTGTTCGACACCTATCTGCGATGCCACAAGCCAATCCTTGTTGTATCATCTGTACGCGGAGAGCTTTTGGCAAGGTTGCGTGTGGCCCACAGGCGCTTATTATTTCATTGGCGTCCAGGATTATAAGCAAGCAGAAGCACAATGGGCCTCCTTTCTACGGAGTTAAGGTTCAAAAAAATGGTAAAATTGGGCAGCATTGAGACTGAAACGTTTTCTTAGGCTGGCGATGGACCGGCGTCCCGTCGTCGGGTGTATTCCTGCCTTGCGCCCTGTGTTTCCGGGATAGGCTCCGGCTTCACCGTGACCCTATATAGGATTAAGCGGTTTCAGATAATGAGATGAGATGAGACGTTTTCTTAGGAGCACGAGTGTAACTGCGGTGTCAAGATTCTCAGCAACGCGAGAGAAGAGACACCAGGAACACACGTGGAAAATTAACACGTGGAAACGCGGTAGAGTAACTAAATAAGGGAGTAGGAATGATCAAAAGCGTTTACACCCAGAAATTCCAAGCAATTCATCATACAAGCCGGATCGGTGGGGAAGAACAGACATGAAGTGTTGGCGAGTTTCTGGGTCGACTCAAGTTCGTGACGAATGGCCAATGAAGGCACGTTGTTCAGATGTGGCGAGGCGCTAATTCCCAACACGTGACAAGGCGAGGGTGGTGTGCTGGCGAATCGTTTACCTCCTCGTGCTATAAAGCCGGCGACCAGATATCTGACCGGCCCTGCTGAACAGTACAAGGCGCGGGAAGGTCTTCATCTAGCAGTGGATTGAAAAAAGGCTGCGCTGTACAGGATAGTCTAAATGTCTTGTGACCTCCCCATTTAATTGAACCCTAGCATTGTTTTCTGCGCTTACATGTTTATGTTGGGCGGCACGGTGGCCCAATGGGTAGCGCTATCGCCTCACAGCAAGAAGACCCCGGGTTCGAATCTCGGCTCGGGTGCCTTTCTGTGTGGAGTTTGCATGTTCTTTCCTCGTGTCGGCGTGGGTTTTCGCCTTGCACTCCGGTTTCCTCCTGCAGTCCAAAAACATGCTGCTGCATAGGTTAATTGGCTCGCAGACTAAATTGCCCGCATTGCCCGCAGTGCCCGGTGATGGACTAGCGTCCCATTGTGGGTATATCCCTGCCTTACACCCCGTGTCTGCCGGGAGACTGCCGCTTAGCTCTGACCCTGTACAGAACTTAGCGGTTTCTGATAATGAGATGAGAAAGAAACGATTCAATAACCATAAACATGTAATGTTACGCTTGTCTTGCCGCTGATCGCTCACACGCACACGTGGATTCCGTGATCGCTCCGAACACCCTTGTTCATGTAACCGCGTGATGGAGAGCTCTGCATCAACGACAAACAGATGTTTCCTTGACTGTCCAACGTAAGCTTTGCTCGTAAGAGAATATTACTTTTCTGCTGAGAAAATTGCCCCCAGTACATTGCGGTGTAATAATGATAATAATTGCATTTTTAGAACGCCCTTCACCCGAGGGTCACAATGCGCTGCACAAAGATGCGGAGAGAACGGCAGTCACATCTCGAGTATGGCCCCGCCTTGTGGGGAGCGGTGGCGCAGCGGTTTGCGCGCTGGGCTACAAACCTGGCGACCCGAGTTGGAATCCCGCTCACGGCGAACGCCAGTGACATTTTTCTGGCACGATCCTGGGTCTCCCCTACGTGGACTCAGCCTCAAACGAGTACAGCACCGCTCTACGGCGAACTTTAAAGCGTGCATTCTCAATCACGAGGCTTCGAGCTGTCGTTAAGCAGCCCGGCGCTCAGATCACTACTGTCACACTTTGTTCGATGATCTCAATCGCCAATCGGGGTTTTTTTTTTAATTGCGACCATCTCAAGCCCCGTCGTGTCTTTCTGGTTGGTGGCAATTAATGTCATCACTGTCAAGCGGACCTTGCTCAGTGTTCAATCGGTAAATGGTCGGGAGTGAAAGAGCAATGGTAACATCAGCAACTCTGCATCCAAATGTGTGGCTTATTGCAACTGTTAGTCTGCATCCTGTAACATGCCACATAGTTACATGTGAATGTAAGACAGAGCACTATTGTCAGTATTTAACGTGTTATTTTTTTTTAAAGTGGCCCTGGGTTATTTAGTTTTTTGGTGTTTGGTGTGTTTTATTACCAGTCATATCTGTCAAGGGAAGGAGACGATCAGTCTCAAAGACTTTTTACTGCGTTGATGTAAAAGCATTCATCAATCACGCGCTCAGTTTTCCTTTGCAAAACAATAATTCTTTCTGAAGAATAGTCTTTAACGGACGTTCGTGCAAAACCTCAAAGCATTCTGATCCTCTATGTGGCAGACACACTTTCCGTTTTCATATTTATTAACTTCACATGTTATTCATCAAATGAGTTTGTGTATTCAGGGACAAATTAATATATGATGATTGCTTCGAAAAACTGCTCTCTCGGAACAGCCGCGTCGATCGCGAGGTGGAGAGAGAGGAAGCGATCGACGCGGCTGTCCCGAGACAGCAGCTTTTCGAAGCCATCATCATGCATCGGGCCGTGAAAACCTACATCATTACAAGTTAATATATATAATGTGTTAGTCGGAGTGTCCTCCCACACTAAGTATTGCTATCGGCTGGTCGTGCCACGTGACAACTTTGCAGAGGATATCGCCAATCATCTGTGGGATGTTCTCTCGGCTCACAACTGATCCAACCGTCATCTCGAGGTTAGCACAGACCCGGCTTAGGCGGCCGCAGGCCACCGTACGGGCCACAGCCATAATGATACAAATCATATCATCAGGTAAACTTTACTGAATCTCAGGACATTTCTTGTGGGCGCCACAGTGGCGCGTGAAGTAGCGCTGCTGCCTCACAGCAAGAAGCTTCTGGGTTTGATTCCAGGCTCGGGTGCTGCCTTTCCTTGTGAAATGTCCATGTTCCTCCCGTATCCTTGTGGGTTTTCGTCGGATACTCCGGTTTCCTCCCACAGCGCAATTGTCCTGACTAACGACACCCCCCTCCGCCCACCCCGTGACTTGAGATTTAACTTTCTTACCCTTCCCCACTGGACAACTGTTAAACAGAGCTGCATAGCTCAACGGTTCGTTTTTTTTAACTTGAACGAGAACAGAGTGAGTGACTTGCAGGTCACTTGGTGCATAACTCGTACACGTTCTCTAATCCACTGAGATGCTTCCCTGTATCGTGTCTCGATGAATCTCTTCCATTTTCCCTCACCGAGAGCCACATTCCACTCCGGGAGACAAAGCCGGTAATTCTTTCCGTTTACAGACCTTCCTCTCTCCAGGCGGATCGCTGTTCGTTATCAAGTTAACATTTTTTCCCAAAAAACTCTCCAAACCTCTCTCATCCGCCTTCCTTCCGTCGATCTTTCTGTTTGTTTTCTCGCACACATGCTGCTGCAATTCCAACTCATCTCCCATTATCCTCCGCCGCATGTTACCAATCTTTATCTTAATCACCTGTAAAGATAAAGACCCCCCCGTAATAATAATAATAATAATTGCATTTCGAGAGCGCTTTTCACCCGAGGGTCACAAAGCTCTGCACAGAGCTGCGCAGAGAACGGTACGTCAACAACGACGATGACCTAAGAACGGTAAATCCGTAGAGACATAAGAGACTCTAGGGTCCAAGTGTCGTTAGCGGGCACCTATAAAGCTCAAGAGGGGACACGAGGAGATGGGTGACCAGCACCACGCCCGGCCGCCTTTGTCTCCCTAATCATAATGTTTACACATTGCACTAGGTACTCGCTTAAGGCTGAGTTAATCTAGGGGGAGTAAGGACCGGTTCAACGGTACGAGTCACCGATGTTGGTCGTGAGTGGGATTCTACCGCGAGATTGCCAGGCTTTGCATTCTAGGTTTGTAGCTCGGTGCGCTAACCGCTGAGCCACCGCTCCCCACTCGAACGAACTCGGTGGAAAAAAAAAATTCACCGCAAATTTGTGATTGAGTGAAGCCAGTGGAGATGAAGGCGAGGGATAAGCGAAGGATAACAGCTCAACACCACGTCATAGCGAACGGGCGCAACTGCATAACCCGACAAAAACACCCCCAACATTTCTTAAGAGCTGCTCTTTCTGGATAGCCGTGTCGAGTGTTCCTCGTCCTTCGCGACTTCATGTCTCCCACATTGGCGGATTTCATCAGGCCGATCGGTGCAGTCAAAAGCGCAGCTCTTGAGGGCAATTCTCCGACATAGAGCCGTGGGAACCTACATCAGTACAACATTTCTTGTTGCCTTTTCTCGATGCCAATGAATTTGATGGAGCATCCTCAAAGCGCGTGTTGCACGTGACATATCTTGCGGCGACCTCCACAGGACATGACTCGACGCGATGACGCGGATCGGGAGGACTTAACGCGGACATGGGTTGGAGAATCCGCTCCTCGTGAGTCGTAACCTTATAGTGGTGGAGAGGTTTCTATGTTCCAGTTAACCCCATAGATAATGTCACATGGAGCCTAGCATCCCTGCTAGGGTTTCTCTTGGTTAACAGGTCTGGAGTCCAGTGCTTTTGCTAGGGTTTCTCTTAGTGAACAGGCTTGGAGTCTGGCACTCCTGCCAGGGTCTCCCTTGGTGAACAGGTCTGGAGTCTGGCACTCCTGCTAAAATCTTTCTTGATGAACAAGTCTGGGGTCTAGCACTCCTGCTAGGGTCTATCTTGATGAACAGGTCTGGAGTCTAGCGCTTCTGCTAGGGTCTCCCTTGGTGAACAGGTCTGGAGTCTGACACTCCCGCTAAGTTTTCTCTTGGCGAACAAGTTTGGGGCGAGGTTCCAGACAAATTATGATTTGTAGACCCTTCGACTAAAGGAGGTTGGCGTCAGGAAGGGCATCCGGTCGTAAAAATGTGTCTCATGCCTCCACCATTAGAGAGGGAACTCAGCCAACCCGAGCCAAGTTGGACCGCTATCGTTAAAATCGCAGAAGCTCCATCGCGGCTCCATGGCGACGTCCAGAATAACCACGGTGGCGGCCGCGTCTGTCCTCAGGGCTCGCCCGTCCGCCGTCGGAGGCCATCGCGCCGGTCTGACCGTGGCCGGGTGTTGTCGCGCCGCGCGGTGCCAACGGGAGATGGGCGCTCGCCGCGTCGGCTCGGCGTTGCCAACCGTCCGCCTGGCTCTCGTCCTGGCTCTGGGGCTGGCCATGCCTGGCGCCGGCGGCACCGACCAGCGGCAGCCCGTGCCCCGTCTCAAGCTCTCGCACCGCGGTGAGCAGCTCCGGAGCACGTGCGTCGCATCTGCGCCGTGACAATGACGCGGAGGAGTCTCGTCGAGAATGACAGGAGGAGGGAACATTTTTCCCTGCGGTTTTGGCTCGATTTTGATTACTCGGGGGTTCTTGTTGCCGTTTAAATTGTACAGATTTGCCCACATTTAGGTGTGTCCACCGCAGCTAATGGAATGATTGATACCGCTCCCATGTGATTCCCATTAACTTTATCGGGCCACACCGGACATGAGCTCTTTGGAAAATCTGAGCAGCCCATTATATATATTAATTGCGGTATTTATCCAGGTTTAATACGCGGAGGGCTGGGAGTTGGAATTGCAGCAGTGCTCGGGGTTTAACATTAAGGGCACACATTTAATTAACGGCGCACGCAACGTGAAAAAGGTAAAGGTGCAGCGCTGCAATATCATACTCATGCTATTGCTGGAACTCTTAAACGGTTCCTTCACAGGGTATTTTTGACTTCTCGTTCAAGCCGGCCAGGTGGTATGGAATTAGTGCGAGTACCCACACTTTATCCCACCCGACCTGCCATCGACTAACTGTGGCCTACATATTTAACACTGCTGGGTGAACAGAGACACGCGTAGATTCAGGGGAACGTCCTCATCGATCCCACTGCCGCGCCGGGAGGTCGGACCGAACCGCCGACCCCTCGATTTCAAGCCCGGTGTGCAAACCGTTGACGTCACGACACGTGTACAAACACCGTGAGCTTGCGGAGGAGAAACAGCAAGCACACGTCGTTGTTGATTGGTCGTTGTAACTGGATGTGTTTGCGAAACGATTGTGAGCACAGTCGTGTCCATGCGATGGCTGGTTTTCTCCTGACACGGCCGAGAACCTACAAAAAAAATAAATGTTCCACTAATTCAATTTGCCAAATATGCATTTTTTTTTGTATCAATAACAGCACAGCCGTGCATAGTGGGCACTGCAGACTCCTGCTGTGCCAACTTCCTAGCTGCAGAAAATATATTTAAAATAATAGTTGTATTTGGCGTGACTCTCAGTGCCAAATAGGTTCGCACATGTGCTGCTCGGGTCTGCTTACTCTTTAATCCTGAATTTGTAATAAATTAAACCTCAAGATCCAGAAACTCTTCGAACCGTGAGCATTAAATAGTGATGATGCCGGTTGTTTAGGCAAAGAGATCCTCACTCAGCCTCTTTTTCAGGAGGGCCCTGTATTGGGAATGTTTGGACAATTCCATTAGAGCGCTTGGCTTTGTGTGGGAGGAAACCGGAGAACCCAGAGAAAGCCGTCGCTTTAGGAGGGGTAACGCCCAACGCTGCTATTTCCTCACAACCTCACTGCCCCCCCCCTGCCCACGCCTACAACACCTGCCCAGCCCTGGTGGTCACCCAACCACTTACCAACCAGGATCAGCCCCAACAACTGCCGGAGTGCTGCCCTGTTGGAAAATGTCTATAGAAACATTTTATAGACTATTAAACACGTACGCCGTACAATCGTTGGCAATAAAGATGCACATAGCACATATAAGGCACAAAATATGCACAATTAATAGGATGCTTATGTTTATGTAGATTTTTATTTTCACGGCAGAAAGTACCCAGCGAGCTTGCAAGCTCTAGATGCCGGATTCTTGCGACGCAACACAGGTCCGAACTGAACAATGCAACACTTGTGTAGGATAGACTATCAACACTTGCTTTTACACAGTGGTGCAGTGGCAGAAGGGTGGGCTCTGCTTCTTGCATTGAGACGGTTGTGAGTTTAAAGCCTTGGTTGGAGGCTGTTCCCATCACTTCATCAATGTGGGGGGTGGGTCGATAAAACGCGAATCGTTTTGTTGGGAACGCTGCGGTGGTTGTGCCACAGACGGAGATGTCACAAGCATGTTCCACACCACGTGGGTGCCGCCCCGTGCTTCGTTAATAACCGAGAAGCGACTGCTTGCGTCCACCAATAATAATCGGCGTCTGCTGATGGCCACGAGCGAACCTGTATCTGACACAGGATCCGGTACCACGGCGCGGTCCGTTCCGCCCCGAGAGCCCGTTCGACGCTATCTCGCAGAGAACGTTTCATCCCGAGCGCTCCCCCCTGACGCGGTGGCGCGCGTGCGCGCGATTCCGTCTGCGCCGACCCGACGCGACCCGCAGAGCTGGTGGCCACCAACAGCACGGTGACCCTGAACGTGCCCGCCGACGTGTGGGACTTCGGCACTCTACTGCTGGATGAGGACCGGGGCCGGCTTTTGGTGGGAACTCGCAACTACCTACTGCTGCTGCAGCTCGATCACATCAACCGGCAGCCAAGAAAGGTTCGTCGCGATAAATGTAGAACGTTTGGTAACTATGATCAACATCACCACGGCGCCTCTGCCAGGCCATATGCACCTCTTGAGGCCACGTGAAGTGTCAAAGGTTTGCCGACAGGAGGTCACAGGACAGACCCAGGTGTTATGGGTTGCCTGACTGAGATGACCTGCAGATGCACCACCTACGCTCTTTACGGTGCAAACTTGCTGTATTTTAGCCGCCCGATGCTCCGCTCGCTGTTGTGAGCGTCGCTCCTCCACCCTCCGTTGTTGTTGGAGGGCGACCGCCGCCAACTGCCCCGTAGCGTCATTCACGATGCTTCTCCACAGAGGTCGATCTTGACACCGCTGGTACCGGTCTTTCAGCGAGTCCACTCAGCTCCATGTCCTCCTGTGCCACATCGGTCCATCTCTTCTCTAGCCCGTGCCGCGCCCGTTTAGCGACTCTGATTGACACTGACCCAAGCACCGTTTCAGGGCTTAAGCGTGCTGAGCTTCCGAGATCTGACCCGAGCGGGCAGACGTCTGGCCAGTGTTGATATAAACGCGTTATGATCATATTCAGTGGCGTTACGGACCACTTGCATTCATTCTTATGTAACGTATAAATCGGCATGAACAGGGCACTAGACCGCACCGTACTCGTACGCGCAGTTTGTACGAGTTGCATCGGGCTCCCGTTGTTTAGACTCTGCGCACTGTCAATCGCACATCCGATGAAGTTCTTTCGAGTCTATCACCATTGTGCTAATGAACTTCTGCTTGGCCTGCCTTATAAAGACTCTCCCCTAAGGTCACTCCACAACAGAACACTTAAAAGCATTGTAATGGGATCGTGCAATCCATACTCTGGCATTATGTTGTTTATTTTCGCTGCGGGTTTTCTAATTTGGCCTTAGGGGGATCCATCTGTCCGTGGGCTCGTGATTGACCCGGTAAAGTCTCTTCCCCCTGCGCTGTTTTGCCGTGCAGTGCCCGTTACGGCGATTGAACAGTGAATGGGTCCTGTTTGTCGCTGAATGCCACATCGTGAACTCTGAGTCACACAGTCTGGCTTAAATACTGGGCCCTTTATAGTGAGTCATGGTGGGGCCGCGTCCTTGTCATGAATTTGTCCAATGTGTGGCATTATTGTAAGTGTTTTAGGTTGTGCCTCAGGCGCTGCTTGTGCCATCACCATGATGTAATTGTGGTATAAATATAACTGTTATTGTAGACTGCTCCTTTGCTTAATCCACTGCTGGATGACGGCCTCACCAAGCTATGCCGGGTGGAGGGGGTTGTTTGACAATACTTCACCATACTGGTCAGTGTCGGTTGGTGAAGGTTTAAAAAATAAGTTAATAACCAAAGGAAAAGGGAACATATGACCTCATTACAATGCTGCGTTTGATAATATGAACGTGGAATTTCCACCACTGGCTCAAAATGGTATATCTTGGCTCAACGGAGATCGAATTGATGCACGCGGCTCCTGTCAGTTTTAGCCATTTGATCTACGTGAACGTTCATAGCATGGGGCTTTTAACTTTGAAACTGCTTCAAAGAGGCAATCAAATTACGAAGGCTTATTGACGAAAAAAGATCGCTTACTATATGTGTGTGTGTGCACGCGCGCAATGGAACCGCGAGGCTAATCTGTGGATGACAGGCCCCAAAAAGGAGCGTGTTTCTTCTCGGCCGTGAAGACTGGTAAACGTGGCGCATAAATAAAACGCAAAAAAAAGCCAGCGCCGTGGAAAAGAGCGCCTAATGCTGCAAGAGGCCGTTGCAGACACAGAGCAGAGATGAAGCCACTTCGATAGAAGCCAAGCGAGGAGCGTTAATGTGCACACGACGCTGGTCTGGGCAGTCGCTCGGAGGCCGTAAGCATTATGGAAACACTGAAATGAAAGCAGGGCGTCTGGGTAGGGCCTGGCCGCGTGCCCGCCTCTAGCAGAGTGACGCAACCGTCAGACGGATAATTTTATTTTACTTTTCACGCAATCAAAATTCTCGACGGTTCTCGATGTTTCTCTATTCCGCGCGGACTCGAGCCAGGTTTGTTATATATTTTTTTTTTAAATTTCAAAACGATTGCTGGGTTTTTGTTTTTTGTTTTTTGTTTTTTTGCACGACGTTGGGAGCTCGCGTGAAAATGTGCCGCGTCTCGGAGAGCCTTCGGTGCTCTCCGCGAAACAGGAGCAAAGAAAAAAGGCCGAGGGCCAACCCATACGCTTGACCTCTGCCCTTCAACACAACTCTTCCACATCCCCCTGCAGCCAATAAAAAGTGAGAAGAAATAAAAACCTCAAACGAAAGATGGAACAAAAAAATTGGATTCTCTGCCCCCGCAAGTAAGATAAATATCACCACTTTGAATGGTTTTCGGTTTTATTATTTAAACAAAATGTCGTTATTTATGTTTGCTGTTGCTCACTGTTAAATCTGTCGGCTGGAAATACTCTGCCGCTTTGTTTTATGATCTAAAACGCGTCGAATTCAAACGCCAACGGAGAGCGAGAAATTTCGCAGGCTGCGAGCGCACTACCCTCATCTGCGTTCGCAAAAAAAGGAGGATTCTGTGGCACCGCGCCTCGACCAAAACATAAACACGAACGCTCAACGAGGCAACAGAACATAAACTACCTGGGTAGGGCCTGGCCGCCCTGTTTTTACAAGTGTACAAAAAAAATTATCCGTCATTCCGTCGCCAGTCTCAACCACCGGCCCACCGGTGCATGCAGCGCCATATCTTACTGCTCACTTGACCGTTGTGCCCGGCGGCTCAGCGTAGGACAGACAGCGGTGCCAAAATAAATGCATAAATATATAGAAATAAATACATCTTTAGCATAGACTCTAAATCGTACTA
>JAZEWT010000016.1:18643767-18653938 GCA_036362905.1 Mordacia mordax | reverse complement strand
ATAGGCTCCGGCTTCACCGTGATCCTGTATAGGACTAAGCGGTTTCAGACAATGAGATGAGATGAGATGGAACGACATCTGCTGTTGTACTGTGTCTCTCATACTATATGCGTCTACGCGTCCCACTTGGTCTGAGCTCCCCACCAACATTCAGGTGAAGTATGGTCAAATAATCCCCCACAGCCCGCACGCTTATCCACCAGTTGGCTGACACAATATCTGCCCACGTATGACGTGTCGATGCAAATCTATCTACTAGCACTTTATAAATATAGCTGTATGCATATTATTTACAGCAGAGAGTTAAAACATATGTCAACAAGATAAAGGGAATTATCTTACAAAACCTGAAGTAGTCAGTGAAGTTTAGTTTTTACTTGATGAGAGTAACATTCGGCCATAAGCAGCTCCGCAAGAGAGACCTGCGGAATACCTTAGAAGAGATAATAATAATAATATGTTACAATGTTACCTTTACCATAGCAGGAACACACGATGTTTGATGTCGGGTTATGGCAGGTGAGTGAGCCTTGAGAGCAAATCAATGTCTTTCTTCACATCACCTGTCCGGCTGTCACATAAGTTTCATCTCATCTCATTGTCAGAAACCGCTTAGTCGCGGTGAGCCAAAGCCTATCCCAGCAGACACAGCGCAAGGAAGGGATATACCCATGATGGGACGCCAGTCCATCACCGGGCACTGAGGGCAATTTAGTTTGCAAGCCAATTAACCTATGCAGCAGCATGTTTTTAGACTGTGGGAGGAAAACGGAGTGCCCAGCGAAAACCCACGCGGACACGGGGAGAGAACTCGCAAACTCCACACAGAAAGGCACCCGAGCCGAGATTCGTACCGGGGACCTTCTTGCTGTGAGGCGACAGCGCTACCTACTGGGCCACCGTGCCGCCCAGTCACATAAGTCGACATGCCAAAATAATTCAATGAATGTAAGTTTTGAATCTATTTTTTTTAAATAACACCACGTGGATGCACAAACTAAGGACCCTTCTGAGATTTGACGTAGCGACCATTTCGACCGAAGTAACGTTCCTCCGTCAGAAAAGTATCACGGTTCTTGAGTGGGTGAAAAAGAAAAGAGAGAGATTGTTGTTGAATGCCGTGGGGAGATAGAGAGAGAGGGGGGGTCAGCGTGAAGGTTAATCTCTGTAAGAATGCGCTGGTGGGGTTTGTCCTGAGCTCACAATGAGCAAGGGTGAAAAGAAACCCCCTTACGATTCCTGCTGGGGGTTCAGTCGCCTCTCATGCCGTCGACGCCGGGCTCACAGCGTTATTTAATAAATAACCGAACGAATTAATTAAAACAAAACATTCTGCAACAAACCATGCGTATGCGCGGAGCACGCAGCGCTTTCTGCAATTCGTTTGTCTTCGGAGTGAGTTAATTATCGGTATGACAGATGATGAGTCACTCAGGGTAATAAGACCATTTTAATAATTGCAAATAGTTCATTTTGCTCTGGTGTGTGTCTTACGAGTTTTGGGCGACCAGAACTTAATCAATGCGGCCCGGTTTCTATCTGCAAAGTCCCAAGTAATGGTAAACAAAAATCTTGATTCCGAAGCTCTATTCATAATTAAACTTGTCAATGTGTAACGACTCATCCTGCGCGAGAGGTGGGGGCCACGCCGATGGGAGAGACCGTGACATCGGCAGAAGCGAGGACGAGAGGCGGGACTCCGAGATCACCGCCCACATGGGTGTGCGACCGAGGGGAGGGGGACGGGGGCGTGGGTGAAAAAGGGAGCGCTCGGGGAGCGTAGGGGCTCTGCCGGCCAAGAGGCTAGTGAGGGCAGTGTACAGAGCGCGGGGGACTTGCCCACGTGTCGCCAGGTCGAGTCCTTTGCAAGCGTAACAGTGAGCCCACGTTACAGACAAGGCTGACGGATGCACGGAGCTGTTTCGTAATCACAATTCACCTTAGCTGGAAAACAACAACACTGTGAATTCTGAACATTTTTAGCAGAGCTTAAAGGCTGCTTATTGCTATGCACAGCGATGGAGTACGTCTGTTTGTTTGTCCATTTGGTAGTCCATTTGCCCAAAATATATAACTTATTTTTGCAAACAAAACCACAACCCTCAACAATTCATTACAACCCTTACCACACCGGATCACCTATACCAATACCCAGATCTGTATAGTTTTTGGGGCAAGATTTGCAATTCAGTATAGATTTTTTAAACTGTAATTTTTACAATATTCTGCAAGCCGCTGCGATTAGCGTGGCTGTGAGCACTTGGTTATAAACGAGAGTGCCTCACATGAGCGTGTATTTATTGCAGAGGTTGCACACGTTCGTATATCCCCTTACAATAATAATATTTGAGTTTCTGAAGCGCCTTTCACGCGAAGGTCACAAAGCGTTGCACACAGATATGGAGAGAACGGCGCGTCAACAACAACATCAGACCAAATCACTTAAGTAAAATAATGACTATAAATCAATGAAAGACGTAAAAAAATTGTTAACATAAAGAAAGAAGTGTTTCTGAGTAGGTGCAGGTCAACAGCGTGCTATTCAGCGCTTTGTGACCCTCGGGTGAAAAGCGCTTTACAAGTTATTATTATCACCATTCAACCGCACAACAGTGAGCCGCATCAACAGTCCTTGCCAGTGGATTTGAAATCTTCACGGAATAAGTTTGTTTTGAGACAAAATTTGAAGATGCCCAGGGACTCAGCTGATCGAATCTCCAATGGGAGGGCATTCCAGAGTCTGGCAGCAGCGCGCGAGAAGGATCTGTCAGCCATTGATCTGAGGTGTGGTCTGGGTGCATTCAACAAGTCCATATTGGAAGATCGAAGTTGTGTTGAGAAGGGTGCCTGAAGTAGGTCATGGATGTATGCCAGAGCAGCGCCAATGAGAGCCTTGCAGGTGAGAAGGAGAGCCTTGCAGGTGAGAAGGAGGACCTTGAATTCAGTCCTATGTTTAACCGGTAACAGTGGAGAGACGCCGAGAAAACAAAGGAGGCTCCCCGAATGGACTGGTTGACCAGGTTGTTTTCTTCGTAATTCAGTGTTAGGAGTAAAATAATAAGAATAATACAATTTACAACGCGGGCAAGATTCCACGTCTGGTCAGGGAGCAGACACAGACACGGAGGTGCGAGGAAACTGTAGAGACGGGGGGGGAGTCAATGCAGTCAGCCGGCGCCAACCCATCAGACACTGCTTTACTCTATATCATCTCATCTCATTATCTGAAACCGCTTAATCCTATATAGGGTCACGGTGAGCTGGAGCCTATCCCGGAAACACAGGGCGTAAGGCAGGAATACACCCGACGACGGGACGCCAGTCCATCGCCGGGCACTGCGGGGCAATTTAGCCTGCGAGCCAATTAACCTATGCAGCAGCATGCTTTTGGACTGTGGGAGGAAACCGGAGTACCCGGCGAAAACCCACGCGGACATGGGGAGAGCATGCAAACTCCACACAGAAAGGCACCCGAGCCGAGAGATTCGAACCCGGGACCTTCTTGCTGTGAGGCGTCAGCGCTAACGACTGGGCCACCGCGCCACCCTTACTCTATATCATATCAGCGAAAAAATTAACGAGCCTTTTTTTGACAGTGGGAGGGAACTGGAGGACCCAGAGGAAACCCATGCAGCACTGGGGGTGGGGGGGGAGGACACAAACTCCACACAGAAAGACGCTCTGAGGCAGGAATTCAACCGTCTCAGGCAGAAGTATTTTTTCCGAGAGGTGCGGATGTTACCGCTCCATAAACTCCCCAAGCAGGGGCATGGCCCATGTTATTCTTCCACGTAATACCTTGCGGCTTGTTCATTGCACTGCAATGTAAAGCTATTGACTGAAATAGCCAGAATACACCCAATCTCACAAGCTAAGCGGGTTTGAGCCTGGATCATGCCTGAATGTGTCACTTGACCACCACCCATAATATCTACCGTCAGCTACATTTGTAACAGCGAGAGTGCAGTGCAGAGAATCCACTGCCGTACCGCACATCCACCTTGCCTAACCCTCGCTGGCCAGCGCCGTCCACTGCGCTAACGCACGGCCAGACAACCGGCACGGGCGCCCCGGCCAGACAACCGGCACGGGCGCCCCGGCCAACGGGGACCGACGGGGAGTTCCGCTCTCGGCGGCGAGCGCTCGACCGTGCGTCACCGCGTGTCCGACAGACCCCAAGTTCGTGGCGGTGTTCGCGTTCCCCGACACGAGCAGTCGCGAGGACGACAAGGTCTACGTCTTCTTCCGAGAGACGGCTCTGGAGGCGGGCGGCGGCGCCAAGGCCATCTACTCCCGGGTGGCGCGCGTGTGCACGGTGAGAGGCGCCTTGCAAGGGCCAGGCAGAGGCCCCGTCGTCACATTCCCTTGTTCATAATCACAAAGTTGGGCGGCGCGGTGGCCCAGTGGGTAGCGCTGTCGCCTCCTCACAGCAAGAAGGTCCCAGGATCGAATCTCGGCTCGGGTGCCTTTCTGTGTGGAGTTTGCATGCTCTCCCCGTGTCCACGTGGGTTTTCGCCGAGTACTCCGGTTTTGTCCCACCGTGCAAAGACACGCTGCTGCCTAGGCTAAATGCCCTGTTGAGTAAATTGCTCCCTCCCCATAAAGTACCTTGCGATGTACTGGCGTCACATCAGGGGGTATAGCCCACCTTGCGCCCTCTATCTGGCGCGGTAGACTCCGGCCTCCCGCGACCCCGTACAGGATTAAGCGGGTACCGACAACGATGACGATTTCTAATGCGCGCAGTGGTTCCGCAGCCGGCTGGATACGAGCCGCCGATTCGGAGGCGCGGTGTTGGTTCCGCGTGGTGGGGGTGGCCATGGAGGAGCGTCGCTGTGCGTCGACTATTTTGAAGCGCAGTCGTAGCCTCAGAATTTCTGTGGCATCTTCTCACTACCGCTGTCTCTTCCGTTCTGTTCCCTCTCTCTCTCTCTCTAAATATATAAATCACTTTTCAGTTCAACTATTCAGCCTGATGATGCCTGCAACGTGGCACGTGGAACGTCACGAGGTAGAGATGATAGAAGCTCGCCACGGCTTTCCTGACAGAGCAGCTCTAAAGGGCAATTTCCAAGCAAAGAGCAGTGGAAATCCTACACAGATACGATTAAAACAGGCCCAACGCCAACAAGCTGCACATGCTTGGGCCCAATCACCATGGAAATGGAAGGCATTTAATTGTCATGCATTTCTGTGGCAGAGATCGCTGGGAAATATAATGAGCAGCGGAGCTATGAAACTGAACACTGGCAAAATGAAACTTTACAAATTGTAAATGCATAAAAGCAAATCTCCTCCCAGCTCTCATTGGCTCTGCACTTAATACGCATCTGCGACTCTCAGCGATGCAGACCTGGTCGTGCTGTGATTCTGATTTTCAAATCCAGACATCATAGCTATGGTTAAAGTATGTTCTCAAGTGTCACGGTTTCGGTGGTCTCAGGCTTAGTCACCATTTAACTACAAGAAAATTTCATCTTGCAAATTAACCGTAGAGCTGAAACGTGTTTTGCGGTGCTAATGTAATGAATCGCTAAACGCTGATATATTTTTATAACTCAAGTATGGTTATCGTAAATGAGTAATAGAAAACGAAAGCTATTGCTCTATACTTAAACACGAAGGCTATGTGGCTTCCAAATAAGTACTTTACGGTTATTTTCTTGTTTTAAAGCAAAGAAATATATATTTTTTGTGTCTCTGCGTATTCCCTAATGGCAAATCACAGCCACAATACGGACGCAGCTGAGCTCCTTTTCATTACTCGAACCATGACAAAACGCACCAGGGTATTTTTGAAAGCGTTCCAAATGTTGCAGTTCGGCTGCAAGTTGTGGCTGAGCCCCGGTTTAAGACTTTGATTAGATGACGGCAGCCACTGCGGCCAGTCGCTCGATCGCCCGGCGTGGCACCGCGCCAGTCCAGCTGCGCTGTTTCGCTGAGCGAATAAAAAGAAAAAGAGAAAAAGATCCATTTCGGTAAAAAAAAAATCTCCTCTCTCACCCAACGGCTTCTTGGCTTCATTATATGTGGCGTTTAATTCTATTCGTAGGTACAGGTGCAGCCCCTGCAGTTGTTCGCTCGCGCCGCTGTTCGTGGAAGGAGTTCCACCAGAGCGAGTGCTAGAGACTGTCCCCCCCCCGCTAAGAGGGTATTTGGTCTACTCTTCCACACTGGCCACGGAAGACGATGGAGTACTCACACTTTACGCTACCACACCGCGGCTAGGCGAAATGTGGCGAGGCTGTTCATGCAGCGGGTTGGACAGCGGTGCGGAGATGTAATAAACTTGCCACGCCGGGAGATCATATCGAACCGGAGATTTCACGTCGAGAGTGTGAACCATTACGGCACGGCAGCAATCTGCGCTATTTAATAAGTACCAATTTGTAAAAAAAAAATCCCTACGAATCATATGTTTAGCGAGAGACGGTAACACTTGCTCAAGGCTTCGTGCTTTTGATTTATCAGAGGAGAGGTCCTGTGTGCAGTCACGGCTGTCAGCGCCGATTATCTATGTTGCACGATACTAGCCTCTGTGGTGTGAAATTTATGGCGCACAGGGCAAAAGGAGACCCATTGTGCACAGGGTTAATGGGACACTTTTTTGTGGGAGGTGGCACATACTGCCTGCAATGTTTGACTAGTGAAATGTTATGGTTGGGAGACTTTAGAGCAACTAAATCAACATGAAATATGAGCCAAATAGGCGCGTGCTGTTTATTTAACGATTCAAATGCGGTCCCTGAGAATTTCACAACCATATAATGACCATAAGTCACGCGATATTGTTTTAAATGTTGAAACGTTGACCTCTGTGTGCGTTTTTCTTAGAGGCATTCGATTAAATATCTCCAGAACATGTAGTTAGTGGTAACTCAGATGAGCGTTAACATTAGTCGCGGAGCAATAATGAATTTGTTTAAACATTCGTTTTAGACATGCAATCAGTATGGCATTGTATGCCATTGATGTATGCTGGCACATGCGTGCGTATGTGTGAATTATATATCATGGTTGTTGAGGAATTAGGTTTGCGCAGGACAGATGGCTGTTGGGTGAGACTCTGACGGAATGGCAGCCAAGGAGGTTAATGAGGTTAAATGGGAATTGGGTAATGAGATTGGTTCTTGTGCAGGAGATGGATACCGACTGCACAGGGCCTTGATGCTTAGTGATAGTACTGAGAAGCCTTCATACGCTTATCATGATGATAGCGATAATTGAGCCACGAGTGTAAGTCTGAGGACGCTTTCAACGTAGCGTTAATCCATTTATTTTAAAACATCATGCGCGATTACTAACGTGACTTTAATATTGGTACGTATGCTCAGCCACTCGCATCGAAGTACACACACTCTCGTAATTAACTATTGAAGTACAATCCACCGGGAGGCTGATGGCAGCGAGTTGGCGAGACACTGCGCCAGCGGAAACATTAAGGCAATGCTGGCTGCCCCCTCTCATCCATCCACTGATGATCCCCAATCTGCAGAATCAATCCTGAGAGATCTGTGCGATTAAAACTCAACAACGTACGCCCATTGTTTTGATCTCGTATGTCTTCTCGATTTGCCTTGCGCACGTACAGAGGCCCGTCTGTCTGCTCTTGCTCATATACACTCACCCAAATAAAGTAGATAACAGGCACGTAGAGATGTATCGAGCCTCGAAAAGCTGCTCTCTCGGGACAGCCGCCTCGATCGCTCCCTCTCTCCATGGAGATGGAGGGAGATGGAGGGAAAGGAGGAAGAGGGAGCGATCAACGCGGCTGTCCCGAGAGAGCAGCTTCTCGAAGCAATCATTATGCACCGAGCCGTGAAAACCTACATCATTACGTTTATCGAACCGTCGGATAAAATCCGTTCAGACGATTAATCAAACTGTGCGCGCAAGACTCGGCCCGTGGAAACACGGCAGACACTGTGGACTTGAGTGGCACCACACTGGTAGAGATGGTGAATGGAAACGTGGGCGCGAATCACGACAATTCCTCAAATCGCCAAGAGCGGCCTTCAGTTGCTGGCTGCCTAGTCGGGCAATTCCAAGATTGCAAGCTTACATTTCACACGCTTCGCAGATGTGGACGATCAATATTACAATCACGGCTTGGCATTTTTACATGGGAATGATTATGTCAAGCGATTAGGACTGCAATTCAGATATTGATGAAATCCATTTTGTCTGGGTCAGGACAAGCAAAAATTCGTGTCGTTTAACGCTCCACTACCCCGACAAGGCCAACCGGTGAGGTTTGTCAAGTGAACAGATCGTGCCAATTCCTTCACTATCTCAGCACACCGGTGTGTGGGAGAGCGAACCCACAGTATTTAACATAAGATACACGACGCTTCGCTGATGATTGCAACCAGCATCATCAGGTTCCCGCGCCAAGCCTGGGCGAACAGCTCCGATAGATCAGATAGGTCATTTCCCTGTGCCCACCTTTGTTGATAAAGGAGAAATGCTCGTAAAGCACCAGGTGTGATTGTGCATTCAACTGCTTGCATCAGTCAAACCATCGCCTCATTCCAGAACTAAGCCATGTTTTACAGAACTACACATTACCATCAGCTTGATAACCCGTATGCGTTATATCAGGAATGCACTAGGTATGTTCACTGGGAGGTCGCGTAATGTCTGGACCTGCTTGGCAGTTATCGTAACACCTATGCACCGTGCGCTCGCTGTAATTATGTTCTCCGCTGAACCATGTTTATTTTCTCAGCGTTAGGCAATGCAATCTTTCGCCGACAATTTTATGCCGCCTTATTCCGAGCGTATTCAACAATACGCAACGTATTAGTAAAAGAATAACTCGTTACAAATGCAAACACGTACCGCCTTTGAAGTCTGCGCCATCGTTTATCTTTACGTTAGTGCAAAGTCCACACGGATATTAAACAAACAAGTCGACCGACTGCGATGCATTTTTATTTTTTGGGGGGGGGGGGGAAACGACGACATAATTTGCGCCTAAATTGAGAAATTGCCGCAAAGCAGCCCAAACGTACAGAAAATATATCAGTGTGACGTTTAAAAAAACTCAATTTCTGAGCAATTGTTTAAAATTGCAATATAAACAGTTCATGACTCTTGCTTCATGGAGCAAATTATAAAGAGAGCTTAACCTGGTCCTCATTACCTTAGTAAGAAACAAAGCAGGCTCACACACACACTCGCCAGAACTTCTGTTCATTGTACTCAGAGATATTCGAATTCCTGAAACGGTAATGATTGTCACGCTGTGTTTTGATTGGGTTGCAAGTGAAATTTCAAATCGGACTGGCCAGAAAAAAAGAAAGCATCGTTCATTCGCTGTGGGAATATGACGGAAAGGAGCGCTTAGCGGCGTAGCCGTTGAGTGTGCAGGCGGTGCGACTGCACCGGTGCCCACGGGTGCCCCGGCGCTGGGCTACAAAGAAGGGACGACGAGGAACTGAACGGGGAGAGGCTCCCAGCCTTCTTTCATTGCTTGAACCAGGGCCCATTGCAGAGGTGAAAGTAAGCCAGTAGAGTCTGCTATGTCATACAAGAAATACATTGGCCGAAGCATTCGGTATGGTATGAGTGGGAAGGATGGGGGGGGGAGGGTTGCCATACGACCACCGTACCGGTAAGAATTTGAAGTTACTTTTGCCCCTGGCCCACGGCACCCACGGCACCCACGGCACCCACGCTCGCGAGCAGCGCGTCGTCCTGTCTCCGCCGCGAGCGACAACCGTCTCCGGACGCAGCGTTTGTTTCTCCCCACTTACGCCTCGTCGGCGGACAGAACGACATGGGCGGACAGCGCAGCCTCATCAACAAGTGGACGACGTTCCTCAAGGCTCGCCTCGTGTGCTCCGTGCCGGGGCCCAATGGAATCGACACCCACTTCGACGAGATCCGTACGTGTCCTCGACAGGACCCCGGCTCGCTGCGGGCCCGCGTAAACAAAAAAAAAATTCACGTCGGTGAACTTGTAATTTTTTTTGTTCGTTTGTTTAGAAATTCGAAAATCCCACTGCGGCCGGAGGGCGGCACGGTGGCCCAGTGGGTAGCGCTGTCGCCTCCTCACAGCCAGAAGGTCCCGGGTTCGAATCTCGGCTCGGGTGCCTCTCTGTGTGGAGTTTGCATGTTCTCTCCCCGTGTCCACGTGGGTTTTCGCCGGGCACTCCGGTTTCCTCCC
>JAZEWT010000016.1:18572783-18595056 GCA_036362905.1 Mordacia mordax | reverse complement strand
ACTCCACACAGAAAGGCACCCGAGCCGAGAGATTCGAACCCGGGACCTTCTTGCTGTGAGGCGACAGCGCTAACCACTGGGCCACCGTGCCGCCCCCAATATAATATTACTCCTCGCAAAGTGCTTCCAGTCCACTCGGTAAAGCGACTTATGCCGCACCTCGTATTCGTCTCCTCCGCCGAGTCCGGTGCAAGGGCGCGTCAAGCCGACATGCGCCGCCGGCGGCGGTGTGGCGCCGCCGCGCCGCGTCGGGCGGTGCGAGGAGTCGAGCTGCGTGCGAGATGCCAAGTCTCTGGAACCACCCTTGACAGCGAACCCTGCCAGCTGGACGCCCCAGGGCGATCAGACACGCGCCGCTGCAGATGCTAAGACGTCCTTCTCGCCCTCTCCTCCGTAACTCCTGTAATTCACGTGCATCCTTCCCAACTAAACCACAGCGCTTGTTGTTATGTCTGTAGCTATGCAACCTGCTGTGTGTATATATAGCTTTTTTATTCTTCATATATGCTATGGATACATAGATTTCGGGTGCAGCCGTTGAAAAGTCATAAACGCACTGCGCCACGAACCCAGCCACCTGAATTTGATTAATTCCCAAGCGTGGCTTAAATCACTGACGATTGGCATCTGTGACAGTCCTGGACCATCCCACTTATCATGTCTCATGTTTTAATAAAACCCACGTAAGTGCTTGCTCGTCGAGATAAACATAAATGAAAAAAAATTACTTTGCAATGTGTCACTCGCACAGAATTCATTCGATATCGAAGGTATTTTTTGTTTTCAAAACAAAAGCACTCAAAGGTGCGAGGAAAACCAGAGAGGTGGGGGAAGGCAATCATGCGGTCAGCCGGCGCCAACATCTGCCATTCATGAGAGTGTTTTGAGTTATAAGAGGAACCCGGAGTAAATCCAATCTCCACATAGAAAGGCACCCGCAGCAGGAGTCAAACCGCGTCGGGCAGGAGATTCGTTCAGTGAGGCGTGGATGTTACCGCTGCACCACTGCCCTTTTCAGACCGCTTACAGATATGAGCGCTGCCGTGGTGAAGGATGTCACGGCTCGATGTTTGAGAATTGTTTTCCAAAGCTGCTCTTTCGGGAGAGCCGTGTCGAGGACTCCTCCTCTCTCCTTCGCGAAGTTTTGCCTCCCACGTTGGAGGCAGTGAGATGGGGAACGCTCGACATGGTTAAATCGAAACAGAAGATTTGAAAAGCCATTCTCAGAAATGAGCAAACATTTGCACAACAAGAAAATGGACTTTGACAGAAAACAGTTACTTTAAAAAAAATTATGGCATTCACACTTTATTTGCTTATTCAACAGCTGAAAAACAGAGCCAACTAGGACAGGAATGACGATTGTTAGCTGGTGTTGCATGGCCTGTTCAACAGATTAACTTAGAAAATAATTAATATTAAAAATTAAAAACCATAATAAAGAAAGTGTTTTCTTTGGCTATTGCCACGCCAATGAATGCAAAGACATTTGTAAAAGGGTTTAAATCGTCACTGCAGCGTTAATGCTTGTCTTGTGTAATCGTTCACAAAAAAAAGTTGAGTGTGGGTGAGACATTCCATAAAAAAGAAACTCTTGATGTGTGGACAGCGCCCAAAACGTTGGATTTATCACAAATATTTTTTTTGGAACTCTGTTGAAGGTGACTGGAGGGTTCATGGGTCAGAGCTCCGAGTTGGCACTGCTGGGATCCTGGGTTTGACTTTGGGATTATCATCCACCCGTGAATAACCCGGGTTGTCAAGCGTAGCGAGTGAATGACCTCATCGGGCCACCGATTAATGGCCTCCCAAAACAAACCTTTCACGTTACATTTGGCACCCAAAATGAAATTTGCTCAAATTCCAACTCACAAAATAAAAAATGATTGCTTTAACCTCCATACGATCCTCTCACTCACCCGGGTGTGTAAGGCAGCGCCACTCCAATGTGTGTAGATGAATAAAGTCACTCGGACAGATTTCAGAACTAATTCTGGGATATCTCATTTACTTGGATGTCACGTGGTGTGAAGGGCTGCTCCAAGAGACAGGAGTGGTTCAGTGGTAATAATAACAATTGCATTTATAGAGCGCTTTTCACCCGAGGGTCACACAGCGCTGCACAGAGATGCAGAGATAACGGCACGTCAACAACAACGGCATAAGAATGGAAAATCAGCGACACTCGCCGAAGGAAAATTTTTCCCACAGATGGCTCGATCCCTGCCTCTGGTACCTTTCTGTGTGGAGTTTGCATGTTCTCCCCGTGTTCACGTGGATTTTCGCCAGGCACTCAGGTTTTCTCCCACAGTCCAAACAATATGCTGCTGCATGGGTTAATTAGCTTGCAGACTAAATTGCCCTCAGTGCCCAGAGATGGACTGGTGCCCCATCGTGGGTATATCCCTGCCTTGCACCCTGTGTCTGCCGAGATAGGCTCCGGCTCACCGCGACCCTATACAGGACGAAGCGATTTCTGACAATGAGACGAGATGAGTATTTCATTACGTTCTGAACACCACGTGTGTGTATTGACTCAGCCTTTGATCGATCGATGCTCTATTTCAAACCTTGTGGCAATTCACCATAGACAGGTAATGCAACGATTGTTTATCAATACGTGTGTTGTTGCACTCGCAATGCATGCGTCGAACTTGCACAGCGCAAGCAGGAAGCAGGTATTTCTGCCTATTTGTACAAATTGCATTGGGTGTCATGCAAATGTTACGGTTGGAGAGAACGAAGTGAACACAATTGTACAGGAACAAATTACAAACACGAGGTGACTGAGAGCGGACTGAAAAAAACCCCACAAAATCAAGAACCTCAGCATCAAATCGCGAAGTACGCATCGTGACGATTCATCAAAGCGATGTGACGGTGAGAAGCGGTGAAAGTCGACACATTACCCGGTGAAGCAGAGGACCCGACCATATCTGATCGAGAAACCTTCCAATGACAGGTAAAGCAAAACAAATGTCACGAAGCGGCTGCAGGGGGCAGCCGAGGAATAATGTGACGCGAGCGGCCCCCCTCGGACCAGCGACTCCACCACCCACGAGTCTCTCTGCTTGCCCGCGTGTCTCCGGGAGAAAATTAATGCGTCCAAGACTGAGACGCCGTGCGACCCTGCTGGGTCCCTGTTGTTCTTTAAAGGTTGCCACGCTTTATGAATGGGTCACTTATCTGCAACGAAGATTAATGACCTCACAACCCATCTCCCCCATCACCTTTGAAAAGTCTTCTTTATCCCACCTCCTTACCCCCCCTTCACGTATCAATATCAAGAGTGTTCGTCCCCTCTGGGGGATACATTGAGTAGGAACTATAAATCGATGTCTCACTTGTAAATCAAACTGCTGGCTTTAAAGCGCGGCGGGTGAGAGCCACTCGTACCCTTAAAGAATGCTCACAATGGACACAATGACAGAAAGACTCGTAGGCTTGCACCGAGACTCACAGAGACCCAATGATCCATAGACTCATATAGAGACCAATACATTGATACAGAGGCCCTTAAACTCATGTAGCGAGCCACAGGCTCACAGCGGACACAAGTTCGCAATGTGTTGCGATGTTTGTTGCAGTGGTACTGTCGTTGTATTTGAGCGATTTTCCTCATTCGTTGTGGCTCAGGGTAGAACAGTGGAAGAGTGCTTAGCGCGCCTGCTGCAATGAACCCGGTCAGCCGAGTTACATTCCCATCCACGGCCAACACCAGCGACAAAGCGATGTCATGACCAGTCGTGCCTGTCCGTCAACCGCGCAGTTGACCAACCAGCACTCGCCAGTATGGTGAAGTATGGTCTATTAAAAAATATACAACCCATTAACTGACATTGTGCAGGAAGATCTTCATCAACTGCTGGATTAAGAACGGCCGGAATTTATTTTAGTCTGTCAGCATGAAATAACGAGATGTCCTCCCTGCGAGCCATCCATTACCACCCTATCACAAAACTGCGGGGCCAGATAATCGCCACCGAATAAGTAACGACTACAATAACGAACCTCTCTATCTGCAGGAGCACGAGTTACAATGCTCCGTTACAGACAAAACACGTATCTCGTGGCAGTGAAAATAATAATATTAGACCCCAGCGCTGGATTGGACAAACGGAGTGAAAGATCGACTGTAAGGTGATTGTAGTTTCTTGTTCAGTGTCTGAGCGAGACTGTGAGCTCCATTGTGTTACGTAATGGCTGCAGGGAGTTTAAACAGCGCTAACATCTGAGCCTCACAGTCCTGCTCCAGGCGGTTCGATTCCCTCCACGGGCGCCGTTCTGTGAGGAGCTTTTGTGTGATCTCCACCTGCTCTGCGTGGGTTTTCTCTGGGTTGTCCGCTTTCCGTCGTTCAATATCGAAAAAAAAAATCTACTAATTAATTGGCCAATTGCATTATAATATATGATGTTGGCGCCGGCTGGCTGTATGGCTGCCTCCTCCTCCCCCCCCTAACACCACCTGCGGTTTCCACGCTACGCCTCCACGATCAGGCGTGGAGTTCGCGCGGCGCGTTACAAATTGTGTAATTAACAATATACTTGAGCACCCAGTTTAATTGGACACAGCTGCCCGGCTTATAATCCCCGTGGTCAATAGCGTCGGATCTGAACCCTGATCTGCCTGGCCGCCTCTCACTGAAGCCACTCGACAAGCCGAAGAGGAAGCAGCTTGTGGTCGCATCATCACCATTATTATCAGAATCCGCTAATCCCCATGCAGGGTCAGAGGGGGCCGCAAGCTATCCTGACAGACACAGGGCACAAGGAAGGGATGTACCAATGATGGCAAGGCAATCCATTGCCGGGTACCAGGGACACTTCTGTCAGTTCACTTAACCTAGACAGCAGCAGCGTGTCTTTGGACTGTGGGAGGAAACTGGAGTACTCGGTGAGCACGGACGGGCGGGAGGGACATGCAAGCTCCGCGGAACACGGCTACGGTTGAGAGGAGAGCGTTCCGTCATCGATAAACAACACGATACCTACGTGTGGCCACTAGATGGCATTCGTGCCAGCATCATTGAGATTTCAACGAATGCACGGTGAGCAATGGAGGTCTCATCTCACTGTCAGAAACCGCTTAGTCCTGGACAGGGTCGCGGTGAGCCCTACCTCGCGCCCTGTGTCTAGGCAGACACAGGGCGCGAAGTAGGGATATACCCACGATGGGACGCCAGTCCATCACCGGGCATTAAGGGCAATTTAGTCTGCAAGGCAATTAACCTATGCAGCAGCATGTTTTTTGGACTGAGGGAGGAAACCAGACTGCCCGGCGAAAACCCACGCGGGACACGGGGATAACATGCAAACTCCACACAGGAAGGCACCCGAGCCGAGATTCGAACCCGGGGCCTTCTTGCTGTGAGGCGACAGCGCTACCCACTGGGCCACCGTGCCGCCCAGCACTGGAGGAGTACAAACGCACGACTGAGGGATGCCTTGTTTGGTTACCTTGTGCCATCGCACCTGCTCCTGTTCGCCACGTTTTCTTGATTAACGGTTCAGCCGCAACGCCGCGCGCCCGGTCGCGGACACGGGATGTGGGCAAGACGGAGCGCAGTGATGTGTAGCGCCAGCTGCAATGCATCCCGTGTAGATTGCACCCGAGCTAGGACACCGTCATTTAAATCATTTGAGCACATCACTCAGCAAATGCGGGCAAACGGAGAGCGCTTAAAGATGCTATTGAATGCATTGCGTAATTTTGGGTATTTGCTATCCCTTTTTTAAAAAAACGATCTGGTTATTTGTTGTAAAATGCAACGGTAAAAAAAAAACACTGAACCTTAACTGAACCCCCTATGATAATAATAACAATAATATTAATACGTGGGAGTGGGAAATAAATCACTGGGAGCGCACCTGGCTCTGCATCCCGTTGAGAGTGGAGGTCTAGGGGTGCTCACCGAGAAGATGCTGAGTTTATCATAATATTTGCACTTCCAAAGTGCTTTTCACCCGAGGATCACAAAGCGCTGCACAGAGTTGTGAATAGAACCGCATGTCAACAATATCAACAACATCTGAACAGTTCACGTGAAAGTCAAATAATGGTTATAATTTAGAGAAGGACATAAAATAAGTGATACAAATTATTGTTAAACAAACTAAGGAAGGAATAAGTGTTCCTGAGCAGATGCAGGTCGGCAGCGAGCCATCATCCCAGCACGACAACAGTGAGCCGCATCAACAACCCTAGCCAGAGGAGTTCAAAGCCTTACGGAAGAAGTGATTCTCATTACGGGATTTGAAGGTGCCCAGGGACTCCGCTGATCGAATTCCCAATGAAAGGGCATTCCAGAGTCTGGGAGCAGCGCACGAGAAGCCTGTCACCTATCGAATGGAGGTGCGATCTGGGCACATGAAGCAAGCCGTATTAAAAGATCGAAGTCATCGTGTTGAGGAAGGTGCTTGAATTAGGTCACGGATGTATGTCGGAGCATCGCCAATGAGAACCTTGTAGGTGAGAAGCAGGATCTTGAATTCGATCCCAATACAACGCATCACCTGCATTCCTGTGACTTTGCAAAATAAAACCAGGCCACAAAAGCATAATAATATTCCGTTTGGGATTTTCACTCTCGGAACGGCGCTTTCATGCACAATTCCACTCATGATATAAATTATTGGTTTGAGTGGTGGTGCAGTGGTTAGCATGCTGTGCTACTCAACCCAGAGTCCCGGGAGGTTGATTCTCAGCCATAGCCAACATCATCGGCTAACCACATCTACATCGCTGTTAAGAATGTCTCCACAATTATCAATCTGCGATGACCATTGTGGTGAAGTGTATTTAATCAACAGCAATAATTGATCGTGACCCCCCTTTGTCTTAACAACTCAATTAACTCGAAACACTGGGTTAGATACCTTGTAAACCCAACCCCCCATTGTGTCTCCACACCTGATCGCGTGAGTGATGACATCACAACCTCCATAGAAACAGACCCGCAAGCGGTACCAGTCGTTCGATCTGCCCGCCCAGGTTTGGCGCGGGTGCCTGATGATGCTGAATGTAATAATCAGCGAAACGTCGTATGTAGATTTTTTTTGTAAAATATTGTGGGGTCGCTTTTCAACACATCGGTGTGCTGAGACAGTAAAGGAATTGGGCGCGTTTTCTGTTCACCTGGCAACCCCTTACTGATTGGCCGTGTTGGTTGGTGGAGGATTAAACGACACTATTTTAGAATTTTCTTTGTGACCTGACCCAAAAATGAATTTCATCAGCAATAACTGAATCTAGTCTAGACCTCCCTCCCAGCTCCTCCACCGCGAATCAACCCATTAACTGGCTCGTACCGACCAGTTTAGTGATGTATGGTCAAACATCCCCCTATCACTGACAGTATGTGAAGACCTTCATCCACATATGGAATCCTAACTATTTTATGACAGTCACAACAACCACCGTTAGCCATCCACCCCTACCACCGTGAATCATTAGAATAATGTGAAATGAGGTCAATACGTTGTGGCTTCGTGAAATGTGATATCATTGTAAAAGATTATTATAATTGCAAAGGCAATTTACACTCAGCTGAGTGACAAAATGCGAGGCCTCATCTCAATAGCTGCGGGAGAGACTGCGTGTTCCTTAACGAGCTGCTCGTTACTCGAGTAACTAAATATTCTGACGGAGACCCACGTATGAGCCTGGTGCAGTTATACCCTCACCCGTAAAGCATCCACACATGTGCTTATGGTTACCGGTGCACGTAAAAGAGCATTTTCCCTTCCCCTATTTGGATATAAAACGATCCGATTTCTCGTCTCTAATTTTCATAACGGCAACCTACAAATGCTGTTTTTTTACAATGCCAAGTTTTCTCAATGTGAGTTTTTTCTCCTCCTATTTCTAAATAACTGCTGTCGATGGGCGCTGCGGTGGCGCAGTGAGTAGCGCTGCTGCCTCACAGTAAGTGGCAGTAGGGCCTGGATTTCGAGTTTTGGCTCAGGTGCCTTTCTCTGCGGAGTCAGCGCGTCCTCCCCGTGTATGTGTGAGCTTCCGCTGGGTACTCCGATTTCTTCCCACCCTCCAAAGACAAGCCGCCTAGGCTAATTAGCCTGCTGACGGTGGACTGAATATATCTCTGTCTTGCGCTCTGTGTCTGCCGGGAAAGCCTCTACCCCCTCTCCCCGCGACCCTGCACAGGATTAAGTGAATATTGATAATGAATGCTGTAAACTTCTTGGGAAAGCAGTAACATAACTGGCATTGCTTGAGATCAAACGTTTTTTTTCCTTCAAATTACCTTAAAGTTACGTTCACACCCAGCGTAATTTACGGCCGTTAGACCATCTGGATGAACTTTGCACGATGGCTTCCCGTGGCCAATGCTTGCCCAGTACAGTTGTTCAACCTTTCTGTGCCACGCTGATCAGTGTGGGCTGCAGATGATGGACAAGAGACCCACGACCGCCTTGGGAATCGCTCCCCGTTGATGTCAGCCAGAGTCAAACCCACGTGGCCTGAAACATCGGGAAGTGAGCTAACCAATGCGCCACCGCTCGTCGGGTAGTGAGCTAACAACTGCGGCACCGCTCCACTGCTCATAACGCAGGTGGTTATTGTGCACAGCTTGTCAGATGTAAATGTATACTCAGCAGCGGGAGACTGCGGCTGTCTGCCACGTGACGAGATGAGACGAAGTGCTCCGCCCCTTCCCACCCGTGAAACGTGTTTGAAGAGTCACTCTTGACAGCAGCATGTAACCGCAGCGGAAACATCCGCGCCTCACAGGAAAAAAAAACGTCCTGCCAGAGGCGGTTCGATTCCTGCCTAGGGCACCGATCTCTGTGGAGTTTGTGTGTTCTCCCCCTGTTCTGCGTGGGTTTCCTCCGGGTTCTCCGTTTTCCTCCCACAACCAAACACTCGTTAATTAAGTGGCCCATGACATCATAGTATCTTGGACGAAGGGTCTGGTGGATTGGTGCCGGCTCACTGCGTGGCTTCACTCCCAACCTCTGCAGGTTATTATCAGCCTCTGGGCCGTGCTCTCTTCTGATGAATCCCTTCGACATTGCATGAATTTGTTCTAAAATGTATTTAGAATGACTACGCACAGGAGTTAGGTACATTGTGGCATCTCAGAACCAGGGTCGTAAGAAATGGCGATGGTGTGGGAAGGCGTTCATCCAGCAGTGGACAAAAATGCACTGCTGCTGCTGATAATTCTAATGATGTCGACACTGCAATGATGTCGGGTTTCACTGCTCGATGGATGAACATTGCTCTCTCTAGCTGTTCTTTCCAGATAGCCGTGTCATGCGTTGCTGCCCACTCCTTCGGAACGTTTCGCCTCCCACGTTGGAAACAATCATCAATGTGTAACCCGTTGTTTTTGTTGCCACGTGGCTTGTGACTAATCCAGAGGCCAGTCAAACGGGCAGTAGAGAAACTAGATACTTCTCTTCCCGCAGTCCTCGTGAATCCATTCTCGATTAGCCCAGCTGTAGCTTAGAAATGTGACTCGCCTGTACTTTTCTAACACAGCTGTTGAACCTTGCAACCCTTCAGAAGCTTTAATAGAATTCGTAGAATCAGGAAATCGTGCCTCGGGCTCAGAGGAATGATTGAGCCAAGGTGTGCGAGCGTCTGCCCGTAATTGCTCATTGGCCAAGAAAACGAGGAATCAGATGACACGTGGAATGGATGATGATATGCCGCGAGTACGTGTGATCCTGGGCGGCGCGGCGACGCATGGAGTCACGCTGCCGCCTCACGGCGAGGTCACCCGGGTTCGATCGCTGGCACGGAAGCAGGGAGCTAGGATTTCCACGGACTCGCTTGTAAATCTCAAGAGATTTTCTCGATTAAAATATTTCCATGAAGATGGTCTCAACGCAGTCGCAAATGGATGTACCAAAAAAAAAACACGATTTCGGGTTTGCACTTAAATTCGTTAAACACTAACCCTGAGAATTTTAATTTTGGTTTGAAATTTCCACCGTCCAACGACACGCTGCTGCTGCCTCGGTTAATTGGCCTACTTTGTAAATCGCCCCAAAAAGTGTGCCCTGTGTTGTACTGGCATCACATCCTGGGTATTCCCCTGCCTTGTGCCCTGTCGGCCGGGATAGGCGCGACCCTGTACAGGATTACGCGAATATCCACAATGAATATCACGTGTTGAGCATCACCCTCATATGCAGAATGGGTTGCTAAGCGCTGCCCTCTATTGCGTGTAGAGGAGATCGCGTGCAGCAGTGCCCGCTGCAGCTCTGCGTCATCTGCTTCTGTGGGCCCTTCTTTCACACGAGTCATCGCACTGACAGCTCTGAATGGATAGTTGCTCACATCCCATCGGTGTTCGACACGAGAACCCGCTCGCCACCGCCAGCCAGAAAGCGCGCCCATCGAGCGTAATTCTCAAGCGTCGAGCCGCGAGAGCGTACGCGAGTACGTTGGTGACAAGATGACAAATGTGCCGTCAGCCAGGAGATAGCCACTTCCCCCCCCAGCGAATGACCACAGCCAGGGTCGACTCGGTGTGGAACGCACGGGAACGCCGCTCTCTGCCAGAGTGAAAATCCCAGAAGGAACGTGTTAGGCTTTCACGGTCTTAAATTGATACGGTTATAAAACGTGCTCGAAGTCGCAGTAGCAGAGGAAATGCGGTGTCATGAACCCAAATATATCTCGACGAGGACACCAAGACCCCTTCCTCTAAAGGGGACGCGGACCCGCGTGCGTTTAAAGAGTTTTGTTTTTTTGTTCCCCCCTCCACCAATGCCACGCATGGCGACGACGCAGGTGGCACGGAGAGGCGTCTTATCGGCAGACGCCCGTGCCTCTCGGTGCCGGGCACGGGCTCACACTGAGAGACGGGGGCTCACGGAGCAACGCAAGGCGGAGCCGCGCCGCCTCTGCTTTGATTCGCCTCTGTCGGAGAGTATGACCTGTCTTCCGTTTGCGATGCCCGTTGTTTTAGGCGACAACAGCACAACTCGAATTGCCTGCGGGATGTCTTTGTTTCACCCGACTAATGGCGCGGTCAGGGGGTTGAACGTCCCTCAATAGTACCGGTGCTCCTGCCATAGTTCTTTCTCGTTTTATTGTTACCTTCACACGCACCGTTGGAGTTGATGGAGCAGCGCGGCCGCTCTCATTAGTGGCCCAGAGGCCGTGCAGCTGCACTTCTAGTGAACGCCTACAAGTAGCCCCACCGCTCAAGTCGTTTATATTTCTATACAACGCGGGGGCCGAGCACATGGCCAAAGGACCGGTGTGCCAAGCGGCCAGTGACGAACAGCACACGGCTGAAGGCGTCATGGGTACGAGTGATGGACTGGAATAATGAGCGTTGCAAGATATACAATGTTCGGACGCACTTAGTGTAAATACTTCCTTTGAGTTGAGAAAAGGTTGTGCAAGCACAACACAGGACAACACACACACACCACAACACAGGACAACACACACACACCACAACACAGGACAACACACACACACACACACACCACAACACAACACACACCACAACACAGGACAACACACACCACAACACAGGACAACACACACCACTACAGAGGACAACACACACCACTACAGAGGACAACACACACCACTACAGAGGACAACACACACCACAACACAGGACAACACACACACACGCGCGCACACGCTTGCACAGACCTTGGCCCCCGACAGTCATTATACAGCGAGGCGGGTATGGTTTTCATGGGCAATGAAAGAATAATTTCCTGGTTGTGGAAACGTGAGCTAATTTGACTGCACAATGGACAATTGGAGTTCCTATGTTGAGTGAAATCAGCGAGGCCGTGAGCTCCACGCAGTAACTCGGGTCCGTGTTTGAGTTTTGCTACCGAGCTCACGGCGCATTCCCCTGCAGGGATAACTTGGATATTTATCGTCTATGGGCACCGTTTTTTATTATTTGTCTTGCAACTGATTGGCCCGCACGAGAAATGGCTTTCTATACTGCCTAGGTCTCAGTGTTAGCGAGGTGTTGCCAAAAGGCAATCATGAAAAACGCACTATGGGTACTTTTTTGCCAGTATACAAATGTAAGATTACAATAGGTTTTACCGTATCTGGCGATTATGCAGGTGTTAAGATCTTAACACCTTAACACCTGCATAATCGCCAGATACGGTAAAACCTATTGTAATCTTATATATGAAAAACGCAGTATCAATGCGTTCGTGGCTCAGGTCGAGTTGTTAAGCCTATGGGGACCTTTTTTGCTGGTTGAAACGTGCAACAAAAGAGAAGAATTTTTACCATTTCTGGCAGTTATGCGATCTTACAATTGACAAAACTGGTAAAAACCTCTTCTCTTTTTGCATTATGTTTAATGCATTGACATTGCATCGAAAGTTTGCCCTGCAAAACGGAGGTTAGACGTTAAAATCGCGCACGTTCATAAGCCGTAAACACCGTAACTAACGATTAAATTAAATAACGCGAACCTCTGACTTGGGAAGTCCACACGAGTTTTCGGAACAAGTGTGATGACAAAAATAAACCAACTTTTTTAATTGTTGTTGATTTGCCGTTCTTATGTCGTTGTTGTTGCCGTTCTCTCCGCAGCTCTGTGCAGCGCTTTGTGACCCTCGGGTGAAAAGCGCTCTGTAAGTGTAATTATTATTATTATTGTCCTGGGCCTTTTCGCAACACCTGGCGAATACTGAGAACTAGGCCACAAAGACAGCCGTTTCTGTTGTGGGCAAATCAGTTTAATATACCATGCATACATTCATCAAATCATGTCTTTTGTATATGTTGCCACAAGTATGTGTGGTTTTTGATAACTTGATACTTTGTAAAAGGTGTCTATTTGATGTTCTAAGATTTTAACACTTGTATAAATGCGAGAAATGGTAAATTCTGTTATATTTTTTCAGTTTGTATTTTCACTGGAAGGAATCATGGAGCTATGTAGCTCTTTTTAACAGTTGCCTGGCAGGGAGGGGAAAGCAAGTTACAACATCTCGGGGCACCAGAGGCAACTTAGGGCAGTTAACTTAGGTAGCAGCGTGTCTCCAGACTGTGGGAGGAAACCACAGTACCCGACTAAAACCCACGCGAATATGTGGGAGAACTCGCAAACTCCCCACAGAAAAGGTAGCTGAGCCTGGAATCGAACCCGGGACTTCTTGTCCAGCAGAGCTACTTACCGCGCCACCATGCCACGGTGGTATGGTGAGCCACACTGGACTTGCAATCAACAAGTCACAGACTCCCGCTAGATCTCCTGGCGTGGCAGGCGACTCAATGGCGTAAGTGCTGTCGTTGCCGTTGTTTTGCTAAACATCCCCTCGCCTTTGTCCACGCGCCGGGGAAGATGAGCAAAGCGGCAGTCGCTCAGCATTCCACGGTGTCGTCACCATTATCAGTACCCGCTTAATCACGTAAGGGTCACGGTGGGGCCGGTGCCTATCCTGGCAGGCACAAGACAGGGCTATACCCCAAATAGGAACAATTTAGCCAGCAGGCCAATTGAACCAGGAAGGTGGGCAAACGATTACACATCTGAATCTTGAGCGAATCTACTTGTTTTTTTTTAAAACAAACACTCGTTAATGGAGTTGACCAAACATTCTAATACAGACGCACAGAGCTTAGTCCTTCGTGGGCGGCAGGTTTGCGATGTTTTCCAGATTGCCTGCGCTCTTTCCGTGCCTCTCTGAAATCTGAGTGCTGCACATTCTATCGCGTTTAAGGTGACTCGATATGAACGATGCTCTTTATGCATACATACCCACGCGCAATAATCTCTGGACAAGCCATTGCGCACAATTACAATTTAAAATACAGCAGCGATCGCGGCGTTGCGCACTGCTCAGGCTTTGAATGCTTCTGTTTGGCTTTCTGCGTTACCACCCTCGACCCCTCCACAGCCTTTGACCCCACGAGGGGCAGTGTCTGTCTTTTGAGGCACATCAGTGAGCGTGAGGACCACGAGGGGATGGTGGGGGAATGTTTTCATTCGGAGTCTGTTGTTGCGCTCGGCATGCCTACACCTTTGGGCTTTGAGAACGCTTGTCAAGGGTTCTGGCCTGCAAACGCTGTTTGTACACACGCACACTTAATGAGCCGTGGCTGTTCCTGGCCACGCTGATGCCTCTGCCAATGCCATTTGCTCGGCTTAAGTGAGCACAGATGTACGACACGTGTTGCAGACATTCACGGTGCGGGTGCCGCCGGCCACCCCGGTTCATGCTGGC
This sequence comes from Mordacia mordax, assembly GCA_036362905.1. Lineage (NCBI taxonomy): Eukaryota > Metazoa > Chordata > Hyperoartia > Petromyzontiformes > Petromyzontidae > Mordacia > Mordacia mordax. The sequence continues at coordinate 18,580,857 of JAZEWT010000016.1, read as the reverse complement.
GACACGTTAACCGTCACATCTGCGCCAGAGAAAACCGACGCGGACACAGGGAGAACATGCAAAGTCCGCACAGGTAGCTGAACCTGGAATCGAACCGAGCGGCTTCTTGCTTTGAGGCGGTAGTACTGCTCGCTGACACCACCGTGCCACCCAATTTTATACGTTATTGTTTTTACTGTGGGCGGAATCATTTAAGGCAAGCGCTCGTAGCAATAACGGTAGGTAAGCCAGCTGTGTTTAAGAAGCTCAGCTGCCGATGCAGCCCAGGTCAAAACGGACCCAGGGTTTGCTTGCTTGTAGAATTCCTGCAGCTTCATACAACTGTTGAAGGCAAATCGATCGAAGGATCTCAAAAATATTTGTACTTTTCCCTGGATAATAAGGATGGTGGTGGGTTTTAATACTTTAGAATTTCAACAATTTCATAGGTCACTTTGAACCAACCACCGAGTGCCATTAGGTGGTTACTGAGGCCCAACTTACGAGCGCCCTGAGAGCTTCTCAACTGTGAACAGCCGCACGTTCGAGACTTTCATGTGGCAATTGAAGTGGCATTTACTTGCCATAAAAAGTTGTTTGTTCTGGGAACTTGTTTAACAAGGGAGGGCATACGTGCACAGTCCTAAACGACTTGATCTATGGGACATGAGATGCATGCGTCTGATGTGTGTGCCTGATGTGCGAACTAATACCGGGTGAAGTGCACGCTACAATTACGTCTTCAGTGCCATCGCATCAACAAACAAGCAGAGAAAGTCCCCAGAGACCCCCTGCAAGGAGGATGTTGTCCTCCTGTTTCACACTGGCCATACATCTTGGGAAATCTAGAAATACCCGGTTGCTGTAACTGCGGTGAGCCCATTGACGCTACCGGGTGGACAGAAGCCAGGGTGGGAGTTGGAGAAGTTACGAAAAACAACTTGTCCATTGAGAATTGCTCTGAAGAGCTGCTCTTTAGGGATAGCCGCGTCGAGCACTCCTCCTCTCCACCTTCGCGACGTTCCGGCTCCCACATTGAAGGCACCGTGAGGTTTCTGAGTGGTTGGATATACAACGTTGTGTTGTACATCTCTGGTGTACGTGCGCGTTTGTGTGACCTTAAAACAGTTGTGTCATTTCAAAACGCTGCAGACTCCACTGCTTTTCTCCGGAGAGTTAATGAGCGATGGGAAACTTCGCATATTCCGCGGAGTTAATGTGGTGCTTGCATTTTCGATCTCCGACACGTTAAAGAGCTCGTTTGTGTTCCATCGTCTCTGCATTTCCTGTATGCATCACCGCTCATCATCGAGCATTAAAATCAAGCCTCGAAAACATACATCAACAACTCCCCCCAATTTAGCTTCAAAATAGACCGGATAGCAACAACGACGTCTGCATTGCAAGTCCGGAGTTGCTGACCATTTACATTACGGCGTGGATCCCCTTGCAGGCAAGCAGCTATTTTTATTTCGGCGAACTTAAGCCGAGCAAGAGTTGGTTTACTACGGAGCCTTATTATGAATGCCAACACGAGCTTACACTTGGGCCGCAGCACGTGGCAATTCGCGTCTCGTCCGCACGGCCATAAAAGCAACGCCCCGCTCCCTCGCGACCCAGAGCCGGTGGTGGAGAGATGACAGCTGCGCCGCCAGTGGAAATCCCCACGTGTTTGTTTAGCCGTGCGAGCTGGCGAGCGGAGGGGGGGCCAGAGGTCGGACTCACAGGAACCGGCAGTGGCTCTTTGATGATGAGGGAGGAGGAGCTGGAAAGGGAACACTGGCGGTGCTGTGCGGCTGCACTCCGCACTCGCCAGGTGTTAGGGCAACGAGATCCACGTGGTTAATGCACCACCACCACAACCCCCCCTTCCCACCCTTGCTGGCAGCCTTGACACGCGGCGGATACATTGACGGCTTCGAAGCGCGGAACGCGGTAGCGCTTAATCGCAGGTGGAAAATTTTAAAACTGGTCTCTCTCCGAGCGGCAGCGCTCCGTTGACCTTTATCACTTTGTAATCGGTCGAACAAATGCGAAAAAACGCGTCGATTGACGTCAGCACAATGGTCGATTAAGAGGGTTGATGGCACGATGACAAAAGTTGGAATTTCTGTCTGAAATGGCGTGGAAAAGTCTCAGAAGAGTACTCATTAAGTTGGAAGCAAAGATGACTGAAATAAGACATGAAAGCATTGGCATCGTGCAGAAAATATGTGTGCTCATGAAGGATGCGAACCCGGTTCCCTCGGTGTAGAGAGATATATGCATACATGATGATCGCTTCCAAAAGCTGCTCTTTCGGGATAGCCGCATCGATCGCTCCCCCTCTCTCCTTCGTAGGAGCTTTTGCAAGCAATCATCATCACGTATCGAGCCGTGGTGTAGGTTTTTTTCACGAGCCGTGGAAAAAACCCTACAATTAAAGCATAATATATCAATAGTCTGTCCACTGTTGAATGGAGGCCTCCCCGTGAGATTGATATCACTCGCGTTCTCGCAATGCCACAATCCATCTTACTCCTCACCTCATTGCTCCACGTCGTCGTTATTGTCCCAGCATTGCGAGCGGAAATAACATCGTCTTACTCGTTGGGATTTTAATCGGGATGTTCTTCTTCAAATATGTGTGCCGATGAGCGGCGCGGTGGCCCAGTGGGTAGCGCTGTCACCTCACAGCAAGCAGGTCCCGGGTTCGAATCTCGGCTCGGGTGCCATTCTGTGTGGAGTTTGCGAGTTCTCCTCCACGTCCGCGTGGGTTTTCACCACCGGGTACTCCAGTTTCCTCACACAGTCCAAAGACACGCTGCCTAGTTTAACCGTCCTAACTAAATTGCCTCCCCACCTCATTACCCTAAGGTGTTGTAACTTGCTTACCCCTTCCCGTTGGAGAACCGTTAAAGAGCGCTGCAGAGGTCAACGGCTCCTTCCAATTTAAATAAAAACTCACCGACTGACAACAGCCCCGGCTCACGGGTGTGAAATAAACGATCAGCCGGATAGAACCACAGCTGTGATCATCATCATCATCATCCTACAAACGTACTTCTACACGACGTACAGAACAACAGCAACAACAGCAGCAACAGCAACGACAGCAACAACAGCAATAGGAGGCAGAGAAACTACATCGCTGCGATTCCTCACCATGACAGCAATCATCATCATCAATAGCAATACCCGCTGAATATCTGTACGGGGTAGCGGGGGTCGGAGCCTATCCCGGCAGACCGAGGGCGCAATGCGGGGCGATATCTAGAATGTGACAGCAGTGCGTCGCAGGGCACTGGGGACAATTTACTCAGCAGCCTAATTAACCTTGATAACAAGGTGTCTTTGGACGGTGGGAGGAAGCTGGAGTACCCGGCGAAAACCCACGCGGACACAGAGAGAGAGGGAGAGAACACGCAATCTTCACACAGAAAGGCACCCGAGCCGGGAACCGAACCCAGGTATTTCAAGCTGTGAGGCAGCAGCGCTACTGACTGCTACGCCACCGCGCCGCCCTGGGCTGTATTGATTTATTATTATTATGACACCAACTTGAGTGGGTGTGGAATGAGTGGAGACAGAGGACATTGACAGGCAGAGCCCGCACGAGTGGGCCTGCTGCCATTCAGAAGCAGATATCCACGTTGTCTTCCAACAGCAATAAGATTTATATATCCCTGGGGGTTATGTTATTAACGATGAGTTATCATTAGCTTATAGCCTACTTGATGGTGTTTAAGTTATCGTGTGTCAGTAGTTGTTTAAATACGTAGCATATTTAAATGAAGTGTCTGTGGAGAGCGCATGTTTACTTTCAGAGACACAGCGATACAGTAACTACAACAGCAACCAAAATATCTCATAGCGTAAACCTGATATCAATACAAGCTATGCTGAGCTATGAGAATTGCTTTGCAAAGTTGTCCTTTCAGGTTGGTCGTGTCGAGAACTCCGCCTCTCGCGTCCCCAGAATGCCGGAAGATGCCTCCAACGTGGGAGGGGAAATATCATGAAGGAGAGAGGGGGGAGCGCTCGACACGGCTATCCTGAAAAAAACAGCTTTGGAGAGCAATGTTGAACTTTCAAGAGTTTGCGTGTTCTCTCCCCGTGCCTGCATGGGTTTAGCAAGGTACTCCGGTTTCCTCCCACCGGCCAAAGACACGCTGCTGCCGAGGTTAATTGGCCTGCTGAGTAAATTGCCCCAAAAAGTGTGCCCTGCGATGTACTGGTGTCACATCCTAGGTATTCCCCCGCCTTGTGCCCTCTGTCGGCCGGGATAGGCTCCAGCCCCCCGCGATCCTGTACAGGGTATTGATAATGAAGGAATGAAAAATAACAATGCAGCTTGCCATACTGTGTCAGTCATGGGGCTATAAAACCATACTTCACCACGCTGGATAGCGCAGGTCGGCGAGGAGGATGGGTGATGCACAAGACAGGTTCCGATGTAACTTGCCACTGGCGCTAGCCGTGGCTAGGAATCTAACTCGGTTCGGTGGATTCACCCATCACTGCTCACCAACGCAAATAACTATTAACTATCGTTGCATGTAGACAAATAGTACGTGGAATGGAAACACGTTGGCAAGGAGCCGTGAGCTCGACACCGCTCTGACCTGCCAAGTGACGCGTGGCTGGGTATCTGGAGCGCGGATTAAACTGGTAGCGAATGGCACGGCGTCTGAGCGCGCATTAACATTGACCAGGGACGGTAAGAATGTGGGTATTAATGAAATATTGCGCGGGAGGGATGGTTTACAAGGCGGTCACCTGCACCGTTTATCACGCTCGTCGTTCACAATTGGCAGACAATGATGTTTTGACTCCTCCTTGCAGGTGGCTTTTGAATTTCAAGTTCGTTTGTCAATGTAAAAAAAAAACTTGTTGAAAGTTACGAGAGGCATAGATTAAGTTAAAATGTTACAACACCCTGCTGCTCGATGAATGCGAAAAAGTATTTATTTCTATATTTACAGCTCTGTCACAATTGATGGATGAAAGTGCCTTAGCCCGTTATTGTGTTTTTAGTCAGTTTTTTTTTATTAATCTGTGGCTATTTCAAGAATCGTCCAGCAGGAATGGATACGCAGACAAACGACGCAAGGCAAGGTTGTACTCACGCTAGGACGCCAGTCCATTGCAGAAATTTACTCAGTCTACCAATTAACTCAAGCATCCGCGTATCTGTGAAGGTCGGCAGAGTAAGCGGGAAGGTGGGTGACCACCACCACGCCTGGCCGCTGTTGGTTGTGGCAATGTTTACACACCTCACCATGTACTCATTTAAGGTTGAGTCGACCTAGGGGAAGCACAGTATCGATTCAGAAAATCGTCACTGGTGACGGCCGTGAGCGGGATTCGAATTCGGGTGGCCAATTTGTCAGTGCGGCGCGCTAACCGCAGAGCCACCCCTTCCCACAGCACGCACACGCAAGTACATATTTCGTCACGCTCGGTCCTTTAAGAAACGTGGAATGCGATGCATTTGCCAGATAGTGACGATGGAAAGCTGCTGCGGACCTGATGAAATGGCGTGCCGGGTGAGTGGTCCGCGTGAGTGCTTTTCATATTTACTCTCTCCCGGCTGATGACTGCAACGAACGCGGCAGGAATTTGTGGTCGGTGTCTGGGTTCGTGGCCCTCGAAAATGATTGCCTTTCGCAGGAACGCATGGCAAGGGCTCCTCGATCGGACGGGCCATGAATGATTACAACTAGAGACGGCCAATTGGCTGGCTGGCGTGCATGCAGATCGTGTCCTACCACAGCCCCAGATATAGGGCACATATTATTTCATTATTTCCTTTATCTCTCCGTTTACATTTTCTTAACGCACGTGAAGGTGAGGGCTCATGTGTTCCAACAACAACAAAAAGTTTTGACAAGCGTTTTCACGGATATGCACATCCCTTTATCATATGTTTAAAAAATAAAAGATTGTCGCTCAAACCGCAAACGTGTTGTTGAAGCAACATTTTCGTTTCAGGAGACAGCCCTCGCAAAACAAAGAATTACACAGTGTCTCCCTCGGCACTGGTTATTCGCTGCTACAGCAGAGGGTAAAGGTGCAGCTCTGCAATTGTTCATTCAACAGCACTTCTAGCAGAAAGGCCCCCAACGGAAGGAGCTCTGGAAATATTCCTCTCGTGCCGCCAATTTCAGTAGTCCCTGGACCTATTAGTCCGTGGAGAACAGATCCAAGCGTGCCAAGCGGCCTTCATTTGCAGAATGTTGAGAACTCCTGCTCTGTGGAGTATTCGGGCGCCTACTCTTCCACGCTGGCCTTCAAAGAAGAAGGACTAAAGCACAGTCAAACGCACCCCACGGGACTTACCTGTCCACGTGCTCTGGTGTTAGTTACTCACAATGTTGTGGGTTAGAAACTCACACCATTGTGTCACGAAAATGTCAAAAGGCAATAATTTGACCTTTTTGTACTAATGTACTTTAGTGGGGAGGGTTTCTTGATATTTTAACAACTTACTGCGCTAAAACACCTGCGCGCGAGGATTCAACACTCGCATGCCCATACAGGCAGAAGCAGATGGCGATGAACCCATTTGCTGTACCGTCCTCTACTGGCACACCAGTGCATGGCACCTCGACGCCCAAGGTGAGGGAGTTTCACAACATTGCGATCCACCAACCCTCGCTACCTGCCTCCACAGTGATGAATTACAAGTGTGCGGCACCACCCCCAGCGATTTCACAAGTGATTCTATGACGTTGGGCGACACGGTGGCGGAGTGAGTAGCGGTGGAGGAGTGAGTAGCGGTGGCTGAGTGAGTAGCGGTGGAGGAGTGAGTAGCGGTGGCTGAGTGAGTAGCGCTGTCGTTTCGCACAAAGACGGATCCCCGGTTCTATTCCCGGCTTGGGTGTCTTTCCGTGTAGAGTTTGCGTGTTCTTGACGTGTCCGCGTGCGTTTTCGCTGGGTACTCCTGTTTCCTCCCACAGCCCCAAAACACACTGCTGTCTAGGTTAACTGGCTTTATGAGTAAATTATCCTCCAGTGCCCTGCGAAGTACTGGCGTCGCATCCTGGGTATGGCCCCGCCTTGCGCTCTGTATCTGCGGGGATAAACTCCGGCCCCCCGCGGCCCTGTAAAAGATTAAGCGGTTATGGATAATGATGATGACTCTGTAATGTCACTGCGTCATGTCAGTCCCTAACACTGGATAGTGTACTGCTGGATACAGGGCTTGCAAACAGAGATCACTGCATCTCATGATATTGTCCATAGCACAGCTGAATTATATTACATCGGAGAGAAAAAATAAAGAAAAGTAAACAAACATGCATTGCTTTCAAACAGTGCGACGCTTAAAGCTCTACACGCTATGTAAGCAAGAGATTCAGTTCAGTATTAGTACCCGCTTCATTTTGTACAGGGTCACCGGAGTTCGCAGCTAATGCCGGCAGACATAGGGGCGCAATACAGGGCTATACCCAGGGTGCGACGCCAGTACATCGCAGGGCACGCTTTTGGGGCAATTTACTTAGCAGACCAATTAACTTGGGCAGCCGCGTTTCTTTGGACGGTGGGAAAACCCACGCGGACACGGGGAGAGAACACGCAAACTCCACACGGTAAGGCACTTGAGCCAGGAACCGAATCCTCTTGCAGTGAGGAGGCAGCAGTGTCACTCGCTGCTCCACCGCGCCGTCCGTGCAAGCGAGATGTCTTGGTAGAATATAAAATGTTTGTTCACAATCTGCGAGTAACATTCCGTACAGTACATCTGAACTCTCCGTTCTCTCGCCGGCCTCATGCACTTTGCAGAGCAGCCGCGTTCGTTTTCCGCCATCGGAGACGCAATGAAAACAATTCTGGGACTCTGCCCAATAATCGGGGGACACATGATTTAATGTCATAGCCTCGGCACTCAGCTCCGCCAAGTTCTGAGCAAACAGCCGGCAACGAGGCAGCGTAAACACAGATACAACAACAGCAACAACAACCGCCATTCGCCACTGAGTGGGGGTGACGTCATCACGGTTCTTTGTGTCAGGCCACGTGCACCTCGAGACCACGTGAAGTGTCTGAGGCTCGTCGACAGGAGGTTATGGGACAGAGCCAGGTGTTATGGGTGGCCTGACAGTTGAAACGG
>JAZEWT010000016.1:18555331-18572739 GCA_036362905.1 Mordacia mordax | reverse complement strand
AAAGCTGGGTTCGATTCCTAGCTCGAATGCCTTTCTGCGTAAGAGTATTTTTTTATTATTTTTACTGACAAAATTACTCCCCCCCCCTCGGTATCCTGAGACGTTGTGATAACTTGCTTACCTTCCCGCTGGCTAACTGGTAAATATAGCTGCATAGCTCAACGGTTCCTTCCAGCTTTAACAAAAAAAAAATGTGACTGACATAAAGTTCAAAGCAATAATTAATAATAAAAGTATCTCCACCCACACGTCGAGCACCGCTGCGCCTCGTCATCGCGCGGTGAGCGGACGAGACACTGATGAACAATGAAGTCGGCGTGGGCACTCTTGTCCTCCGTGACCTGCAGCGGTGGCCGCACCGGGCCCGCGGCCAAACGGAGCCGTGCGTGACCTTGTCAGGGCCCACATCGCCCCCTGATCTGAAACAAAAGTTGTCGGGAGCGAGCGGGCGAGCGTTCGCTTCAACGTTTGCCGACGCGCGTTGAAGTGACGGCGCTCGAGGCTGCGAAGCGGCGAGGATCGCCTCGTGAGCCATTGCCCCAATCGATGTGACTTCAGGTGACCGTGTGAACTACAAAGGCAAACGTGCCAGGTCCATTAACGGAGCCTCCACTTTCTCCGCGGGATTTGAAAACAATCCGCGTGAAAGTATCCAAGGAAAACACAACAGTGGCGTGCTGTAACCCACGCGCGTTAATCACACCTTGGTATGCTGCATTTGTAAGAACACGTCTCTGAAGGCGTGTGTTGCCAATCTTTCCCACAAAACTATACTTACTTTGGAAAAAATAAAAAAAAAACTTAAGCTGTGTGGCAAGTTACATCGAGCTTTGTTCTTTGGGATTGTGTAGTCTTCGTGTAAAACACGTCCTCGCACAGACGGAAGGATTTCATATTTCACAGGCGACGCAATAAGTAGCCCTGTATCACTTTCCTTACACATCAACGAGAAGTGCAATGTAGGTTTTCTGCGCATCAATCCAGTCCCTCGGGCGTTGAGCAAAGTCACCGCAAGCTGTGTGGCCTGCAACAATGGGAAGGAAAGTGTGCGGGGTAAGAAGGGAGTGCTGCTCCCTCGCTCGAAATTCAATCTCCGTGTCTCATTTGCTTCGAGCCCATCAAAAGCCCCACTGTTTAAAACACCCCCAGTTGTCCGCTTTTAATTACGGACAATCATTGCTATTGTTATCGCACTCAGCAGATGGAGCGGCCTGATGAAATACGCGACTTTAATGTGGCAGTGATGAACTACGGGAGTCAGTGTTGTCGGTCGATCTTCTTGTCAGGCACCTGGCCCCCACCTCCCACCGAGTGCCTCCTCACTTCGCAGCTCTGCCTGACGCTGGACAAAATCATTTGTGTTATTGTGCAGAATATACGCAGCGATATAAATAAGCAGATGGTCTACGCACGTCCTCCCTTATCAGTCCCTTCGGCTAAAAACAATAGACGCTTGCTTGTACACATCCTACCCTGTAACACAGCCTCCTGAGAGCGCATTCATTCTCCAGAACAAGCACATTGGAGATGGACCAGTCACTGCAGCTTAAGTGAAACACATATTGTATTGTTTATTTGGTAGGAATGTTTAATAATAATAATAACAACAATCATTCATTTGTTTATTCTGGAAAGCCCTGGTAAGTCTGAGACCGTTTTTTTTCAGAATAGTCCTGCGTTAATGTTTGGCCATTTTCCTTAACGCGTGCTTGGCTTCATATTCGAAGAACTCGCAATGCTCGAAGAAAATACATGCGAGGAAACACAAACACACACATACGAGGAAACACAAACACACATATACGAGGAAACACAAACACATACGACGAGGCGACATCCAAAGCTCTACACGGACAGATGCAAGGATCCGTTATTGTACTGCCCCGGCCCCCGTGAGTATCTCGAGGCACGAGTCGACCCCGGCGCCTGCTGGTTCCAGGCAGTCTCTCGCACTGCTAAGCACGGCAAGGTGGCACGGTGGGTCGCCCGACTGACTCACACGCATGGGTTCGATTCCCGGATCGGGTGCCTTCCCGTGTGGAGTTTGCGTGTTCTCTCCCCGTGTCCGCGTGGCTTGTCGCCGGGTACTCCGGTTTCCTCCCACAGTCCACGACATCCTGCCGAGGTTAGCTGTCCTGACTAAATTCCCCTCGGTGCCCTGACACCTTGTATCTTGCTTACTCCTTCCCGCTGGACAACTGTTAAAATAGCTACATCGCTCAAAAGTTCCTTCCAGTATAAATAAAAACCGACGCACCAGCTCAACCATACTTGGGCTTCTAAGATCACACAACATCAGGAGTATTTAGGGGTACCACAGTAACAAGAGTGCACAAGAGGCCAGAGGAGTGATTTTTCCATTCCGTGAACGCAGGCGCATGGAGCATTAATTTACAAACTGCCATTACCATGAGACAGCTCAACGTGCAATTTCGAGCCGCACAGCATTAGTCAGCATGAAACGCAGCCCGGTAACCCTCCCACGAAGCGGCGGCTGACCTCCTCCCTAAACCACAGTGGGAATTAATAATGCACACAGGCTGCTGTTAGAGGGACCTCATCGCGACTTTAATAATTGCCTTCTGTTGAACTCGGGAGCGGCAGTGGTGGTTTGACCTCAGTGGCGTGTACGCAATGGGCGCTGCGTCTGCCGTGCGAGGCGCTAGAGACGGGCGGTCGCTCCTACGCACAAGCGCCGTGTGCGGAGTTGTAAAGCGCGGAATTCGCGGAGAAATATTCGTGACTCAATGCACTCTCGGTATTCCCCGCCTCCAAACTTCCCATTGTGCGGTCGGGATCGTGTCACGGGACTGAGAATCCATCTGGAAATCGCCCAGACTCGTGCCCCTGTCACCTCACTTGTCCGAACAGCCACGGAGAAGTCTCTCGATTTTGTTTTTGTCACAGGACTTCAAGTGAACTCTGAGGATTGCTCTCAAGAGCCGCTCTTTTGGGATAGCCGTGTTGAGTGTTGCTCCACGCCTTCGGGACGTGTCGCCCATCACATTGGGAACCCTTAATCCTCTTGAGAGCAATTTTCATACATTGAGTCATGAAAACCTCCATGCATCGTTGTTGATATTACGCGAGCTGTAATTTTCCATACATCCTATGGGAATGTCTCTCAGTCAGATTCAAATGGCTGTCATTCCCACAGCTGGATTTAGTCAACGTAGTGCAAAACCTAACTTTATATGTTTTATATCGTACAACCCTCGGTGACCAGAGCGAGCAATGAGTTAAATCACAGATTTGAAGCCACCATCTCGGCAGCGCTGACTCAGCGGGCTGAGGCACTCAATCACCTCATGTGACGCATTTTTTATTGTGCCTCACAGATACACAACGAGTGTAGAGGGGAGCCTAGCGAGCCCGCACACGGTGCACACAAAGCGTGTTTTCCTCCCACAGCAAGCAGGAACGTGGTTATTGTTATTATTAACACTGAGAAAAGCCTCTCTTCCATGGAGGCCTTGGGTCATGAGAGCAAGCGGTGCGAGTCACTAAACATTTGGAATAACGTTAATAATAACTAATTTTAAAAGACAGAGACTTTCCCAAAATACCAATAAAACTGAGTAGAATTGGCCCAACATCTCGATGCAGCGGGTTTTTTTTTCCGAGGATAAAAGTGAGAGCTGGCAGGGTTTTTATTCATAAAAGAAATAACGAATAATAATATAAGATAAAAATTATTGCACTTCTAGAGCGCTTTTCACCCGAGGGTCACAAAGCGCTGCACAGAGCTGAGATCGGTAAACTTCTATTCAGATGGTAGGTGACTTTATCAATGGAAACCTGGATTCGCAGTCCTTGCAGCAGAGATTATAATCTTTACATGGTCGAGGGGTTTGCGTGTTCCAATGTAGATTAAATTTCCATCGTGGGTATATCACTGCCTTGCGCCCTGTGTCTGCCGGGATAGGCTCTGGCTCACCGCGACGCTGTGCAGGACTGAGCGGTTTCTCACAACGAGATGAGATTAATTCGTTTCCAATCACTAAATTGGGGGGCGGAGGGGGCACAATGGGCCAACAGTGGTAAATGTGGATACCAACCGACTGATATCACGTGGGTTTACGTACAAACAGTACAGCAACACCGCAAACGCATCTCATCGTGTAAACAAACCAACACAGATCACGCAATCGGCACACAAATAATACGATGCTATTACAAAATAAACGTACCAAATATTAAACAAGAACACACAAATACCGATGCGCTGGCAGGCATTCTCTCCTTCGGGTACGTTGGATGTTGGCAGAGACCAGTAATGCTTTGAATGTGGCCGTGTTTGTACAGGAGCTCACGATAATACGAGTGGCTGCTTTTATGACCAAAGGTGTTGACATCTGCGTCACGGCGCGTGTCTGAAAGCTTGAAAATTACGATACACGCTCATCGCCTTTTATGTCTGTCGTCGGAGCTGCGATAGCTGCCCTCGCCATCACAAACATTCTTGTTTCGTGCAAAGGGAATTTCTCATGCGACAAAAAGTCTCATCTCTCATCTCATTGTGTGAAACCGCTTAATCCCATATAGGGTCACGGTGAGCCGGAGACTATCCCGGAAACACAGGGCGTTGCGACAAAAAGTGATATTTAAAATGTTCAGTTCAGTATCAGTATCCGCTTGATCCTGCAGAGGATCGTGGGGAGGCCAGAGCCTAACCTGCCAGCCACATGGCGCAAGGGGGGGCCATAACCAGCATGTGATGCCAGTAAATCGCAAGGCACGGTTTGCTATTTTCTCAGCAGACTAATTAACCGAGACAGCAGAGTGTCTTTGGAATGTTCACAATAGTGAAAATATGCTGGCCAGTGGTGGCCACGCGCGCTTGTAACCCAGTCCTGTGGAGGTGGCGAGAGTTGGTGGATCGGACAAATGTTTTGAAATTTCCTTCCCGTGGGCGTCGAGACGATGTTTCCATTCGTACCCAGTAAGCTTGCAATTTCCGCTGCAATAATAATAATAATAATTTTAATAACTCTATATTCATAACGCGCACACATTCAATCACTGTCGAAGGCATTCATTCGACAGAGAACGACTCAGAGACGCGAGGAGAGCAGAGAGAGGAGGAGGCGGCAGCCAGGCGGTTTGCCGGCGCCACATTGCCACCCACTGCTTCCTATATATTAGGATATTATCGGTCAATTAATTCATGAGTATTTTTTTTGTTAAGTTGTGGCAAGAAAACCGGAGAGCCCGGAGGAAACCCACGCAGAACCGAGGGCGAATACACAAACTCCACACAGAAAAGTGCCCAAGGCGGGGATCGAACCTGCTCGGGCAAAACCATTCTTTCTGTGAGGGGCAGATGTTACCACTGCGCCACCCTGCCGCCAATAATAATAATATGTACGTGGGCGGAGACAGAATGTTTCCCCTCTTGCACAAACCGTGGGTTTCCTCCTGCACGTACAAGCAGGCGTTATATATATATATACTTTAATATAAAATATAACCCCCAACGCAAGACGCTTGCGAAAGAGAGTCATATGATTAATTCTAATAATATTTGCATTTCCAAAGAGCTTTTCACCCGAGGGTCACAAGGCGCTGCACAGAGCTGTGGAGAGAACGGCATGTCAACAACATTAAGTGTGGCTTTCACGGATAAATATGCAAAGCAATAACGGCACACTTATAAAATATTCCATTCCATAAACGGTCGTTTTGAGAACGGGTAGTTAATATTAAATCCGATATTTATTTTTGGCATCGCATTTCTATTCCTAGGAAATGTGGATTTTTTTTTACCTTTTTGACAACAAATTAATTATACGTGCCTAATTCTAAGTTTATTTGCAAAATATGGACAATCTGCGTGCATTACCTTTTATGATATGGCTCACAAAACACGGACATTGACAAAAAATGCCAGTGATGATTGCTTGGAAAACGCGCTCGCTCGGGACAGCCGCGTCGATCACTGTCTCTCCCTCCATCGCGACGTTTCGCCTCGCACGAGAGGCACCTTCAGATGTCTGAGAGGGAGCGATCGACGCGGCTGTCCCGAGAGAGCGCATTTTACAAGCAATCATCATGCATCGAGCCGTGAAAACCTCCATCATTACAAAAAATGTCAACATCACAAACTTATAGGTGCTTGTAATTACACCAAGAAACACACAAAACAGGGACACATTCATTAGATGTTATACGCAAGTTAGAGATGCATAGTGTGCGTTACGATAATCGAGTCGGCTTGGGCGGTACACGTCGGTAGGAGGGATAATGGTTGGTCGTTGAGACTAACAATGGGGTGAGAGTCATGGGAGAGAACACGATTGAACGGAACCACACTGCGGAGACGGAGCGGCGATTAAATCAGATCGTGCGCATCTGGTCGATGGATTTTTGCATCGTAACCTCATCGCAGAGCAGGGGCTGCATGCGTGATCCAATGGAGCCCAAAGCTCTGCCGCCCTGAGTCGACAACTCGTGGTAGGATCTCTCTTTGTGAACAGGTCTGGATGGACATTCCAGACAAATACTCATCCGAGGACCCTTCTACTGAAGGTGGTTGGCGTTAAGCCCGGTGTCCGACCGTACAATTCTGCTCCAATTGCCCGACTATTGAGGAGCAAGAGGCCAACCCAGGTCTACCTGGATAGCGGCCGTTGAAATCGGCAACAAAAATAATAATTATTGCATTCATTGAGCGCTTTTCACCCGAGGGTCACAAAGCGCTTAACAACCAGACGCTGACGTGTGTCCTGACCACTGCGGTTCGATACCCGTCGCGAACGCCATTCTGTGTGGAGTATGTGTGTGTTCTCCCCCTGTTCTGCGTGGGTTTCCTCCGGGTTTTCCAGTTTGCTCCCACAACAACAACAACAAACCCGCTCGTTAATGAATTGGCCGTCAATGTCATTATTTATAGAACGCAGAGTGTCGAGCAGGTTGGCGCCGGTTCACCACCTGTACGACTCCCCCCCCCTCCCTCCGGCACCTCACACCTCCGTATCCATGTCTCATCCATGACCAAGGATGGAATTTGCGCCACGTTGTTAATTTGTTATATTATTATTACTTGGGAAAGCGTTCATGCAGCAGTGGACAGACCATGGCTGACGATGTTTCAGCATAGTTGTTTCCTTAATAATGCCTCGTCAGCAAGTGCTCTATGGATAACCTTGCAGCGTTAACAAGTCCTGTAATACGATCCGTGCGAGTTTGCGCTGTCCCACGACAGATTTCTCAGCGAAAGGGTGTCGGCGTTCCTTTAAGAGCTCGCGTGACAAGAGGAGCGAAGCGTGAGTAAAGAACAACCTCGTCGCGAGGCCTCCGACGCCTGCTCTGTCTACTCTGCGACCCAGGGTCAGCGCCTCTTCAATCCTCGTGTCTTTCCAATTGGACACAGGCCATATTGGAGCCGGCAAGTGTTTCAAATCACACGGTGTCTCCGTGGTAGACTTGCCACCTGTCCTGTGCTTTTTTTTTCTTTCCCAGGATCGTAACACTCTTTGAGGGTCCGTTGTCCTTGGGAGGAAAAACAAAATCTGGAAATCTGCCCACAAACGTGAAGCGTTAGAAGTCGCGGTTTGTTGTCAATTTGGCCTTTTTTAAAAATTCTCTCCTCTTCTGATAATTGTGAGATATTCGTGTTACCAATGTTTTTTTGTACTTGCCGCCTGTCTCAGAGAACACATGCGGCTACATAACTCCAGAGCGCTATAACGATGCATTAAACTTAATTGGCCTCTGCTTAGCAAGAGGTTCCGTAATTATAAAGTGAATTCAGAGCGCTGGCTGTGAAAATCATTGAAACAAGACAGAGTGCTTCACCACACGTGGTCTACTCTGTTTTGTTGCCTGGTGGGAGCCTGTTTAAGGTATATTCATCAATGACTGCACTGTGTAATTTCTCGCGTTAGCCATGCCTTGTAGCAGTCTCTGAGCTCACAACTTTGAGTCCATATAGTCAGTCCGTCGATCTAAGAACATTTGGAAAAACATTTCCAAACGGTTTCAAGAGATGGGCTTGTTACAAAATAACAACGTTACTAAGTGGATACTAAAAAACAAACGTTATTTAAACACCGATATGTAGCGGGACAGGGCGGCACGGTGGCCCAGTTGGAGCGCTGTCTCCTCACAGCAACAAGCCCTGGGTTCGAATCTCGGCTCGGGTACCTTTCTGTGTGGGAGTTTGCATGCTCTCCCCGTGTCCGCGTGGGTTTTCGCCAGACACTCCGGTTTCCTCCCACAGTCCAAAAAAACACGCTGCTGCAGAGGTTAATTGGCTTGCAGACTAAATTGCCCTCAGTGCCCGGTGACGGACTGGCGCCTCATCCTGGGTATATCCCTGCCTTGTGCCTTGTGTCTGCCGGGATAGGCTCCGGCTCACCGCGACCCTGTACAGGACTCAGCGGTTTCTGACAATGAGATGAGATGTTGAAGCTGGAGAGATGCTGAGGATTCCTTTAATAACATCTCTCTCTCTCTCTGAGCCGTGTCCTCTCTCAAAGATGTCAGCATCCACGACCTTCCTTCTATTAGCTCTGTCCGTCATATTTGCGAGAACTTTGTGTTAGATATCCCACCCCATCTCGCCCAATTATTCACACTGCGTATGTACTTAATTCACTCTCTTCCCTGGCTCCTTGTATCTGTACATTTCTCAGTCAAACCACAACACTTAGTCTCTTGTTTTCTCATTAAACGTCCAAGAAATCTGCCTTGCCCTTAATATTCGTAACATGAATGAGAACAATCTTATTTACAAGCCACCAGCTGCACGTCTCATTAACACGTATAACGTTTCATCATAACGCTGTGCACGTATCATCAGAATGAGCAATGGATTATCTACTGCTGGATGAAGGCCTTGCTCACGGCCCTGCAATGCTACGATTCATCTCCTGTGCAAAACCCGACGTCACGACGCCTTGTGTCACTGCGTATAAGTCATCCTCTAAGGCACATTCCCTCGTTTAGCTGTCAATCCATCACCGCGCTTGTCCATGGGCAGCCACCCCCCTCTTAGTGACGAGTCCTGCACAAGCTCAATTAATTTCATTTGCAGCCAATGTCAAGACTGCAGCTTGCTACTGTTCGCTGATTCCACGTGGTCCTATGCCTCTGCCTGTGTATCGCTAAGCATGCAATAAATGTGTGATAATGTGGCTTTTTTTTCAGATTCTGCCCCCGTTACGCTTATTTGTGTCTGTCCGTTAGCCTTTCCCTGCATATTGCTGAGCCATGTGCATCATGAATATTAATTGTGTCCACAAATAACCATTCATAAAACATTATCGGAGGCGGCATCTTCAACTATGTGGTTGCAAACAGGGCAAGGTAGCGCTTTTGCAGTAGTGCATTTTGTTTCTCTCAAGCTAATTATTTTAACATCACAGAGCAGAAACGCACCCACAAACATCAACATCGAGATGTTGGCGAACTCCTGGGGTTCCCTCTGATCTCGCTGAGATGTGCATCGGTAGCACCAGCGAGGACATCTGGGGCTTTAAAAATTTAGAGGGGGTGAGACTCTTCAGCACCTTCCTACTACCAAGTGCACTGTTTTATTGACAATCCAAACATCTGATGAATCATGACTTTTTAATCAAAGGCGATGCCTTTGGACATGACATCATCTTTGATTAAATAATTATAATAATCTTCACACAATGTTCGGAGGCATTACACTGCTCAAACATAAAGCACACGAAATAAAACGGTAGCGGTTTAATTAGCTTTGAATAAAGGACACCGATGTTGTAGGCGTCCATTTTGAACCCAAATGACATTACGTTTATTTCCAAGAGATAAAAAATGTGCCCGTTTAATTTGATCAGATGGATATCTGGAGGGCAGGACAGTGGCGTCGCTAATCTGCCGCACGATGCCTTACAGCCTGCATGGCGCATTTCTCTAATGCTCCGAGCAGAGTGCGTCTCGACCCTAACCTTGTTAGGCGCGGATTTAAGGGGTAATGCACTTGCATGCACCACACGCTCCTCGGGGGTACTTGGCAGATTCATTTAGTGTTGACAAATCCATTCATAATACATAGGCAAGGGGTTAGAGAGAGAGGGAGAGAAAAGCATCTCCACATAAGCGAACGCATTGGAAATGTTGCTTGAGGGATTTATTCATTCTTCATTGACGCCGGAGGGAAGGGCACTGCACACAAAGGCTACGAGTAACACTCCCATGCGTAAAGGGGCCAACATCAAGGTTAGTCACAGATCTCGAGAGAAATCGGCTCACTCACAGCCGCTCGGTTTGATCAGCGCTGGGCAGCGTTAAGAGTCATTTTCAAAGTGGAATGTGACCATGCATACACATCGCAGCGGAGCATGTTGTGTAGAGTGCAATGTCGGATCTGTGACTCGCCGGTGCGTGCGCAATAATAATAGCTGCAGTTATAGAGCGTTTTTCACCCGAGGGTCACAAAGCGCTGCACAGAGCCGCGGAGAGAACGGCACGGCAACAACGGCGACATTAGAACGGAAAGTTAGCAATGATTTAAAAAAATGGGTTTTTTTTTTAATATACACATCGCTGCAGAACAACATGCAAAATATGATCTGACTTTCAACTATAATTAAAAAATGCAGATCGGTTTGCGGAAGGGGTCGGGTATTGGAACGTCTACAGGAAATGATATTTACGTGACGTGGGTACAGCGAGTAGTCTCGACAAAAATAAAACTCAAACGGCTTTAACTGCGGTGACTACTTGACCGTGCTTTAAAAGTGAACTTACGCGCGAGTAAGCATTTACTATGGGTCGTGAAAAGGTCACATTTGTGAACATCTATAAAAAAAACCGCAGTATACACAAACGCTGCATTGGGAAAAGGCGGTTAATCGGTCAGGACGATACATGTGTAACTGGCGGATAAGCGACGTGGCACTGCGCGCCCATTAACTGTTATGTCCACATGTTTTCTTTCATAACGGAACGCTTGCTTTGTTTGATAGTGGAATCCCCGATAGCCACGGCAGCACATGGCCCCCTGATTCACTTATCACGAGAAAAAAAACCCACCCGCCTCGGTGTCGCACAGACACACAGACCCACCACGGTGGCTGCCCGTAAAACGGAGCACGTGGCCCAACTCTGACATCTTCCCGATGAGCCTTGGTCTCTTGACGACGACTGCGTGTGTCTTGCCGAATTGTTTTCCCGTGGACGCTTCGCAAATCGAGCGAAACGTCCCCATCACCCTGCGTGACTCCGCGCGACGGATCCAGGTGACGGAGAGGGCCCGCTGGGTCGGTGATGTCTTATGCGACGGACAGGACCGCTCGCCGGCGCTTGCGAAGCAAGGCGGAGTCAGAGTGAATGCGTGTAGCCATTCATCACGCGCTTATTACAGAGGGAGGGCTTTAACGACACGGCCGCGTGTATTTAATTACAATGCATAAATCATGTTCTTTGATAGTCGCTTACAAAAGCATTCTTTGCGCATTCTGTATTATTCACTGAATTTCGCTTTGATGATCGGTGTTTTGCAACGCCATCGACGGAATTATAACCAAATGCAGACGAGTCTATGTGTTTGCATCATGAGATGCAAACTCGGAGATTCGTCACAGGTGGAACAGGATGGGGTTAATGTGATTCCGGGGTGTGAGCAGGACAATGGAAGCCTTTCAAGTGGACCCTGACAGTCGTCCATTGACCCTGGAATGCAGCAACTCTATGGAGGTGACTCAACACATATATAGTCTCATCTCATCTCAACGTCAGAAACTGCTTGGTATTGTACAGGGTCGCGGTGAGCCGGAGCCTATCCCGGCAGACACAGGGTGCAAGGCAGGGATATACCCACGATGGGACGCCATTCCATACAAGGCACTGAGGGCAATTTAGTCTGCAAGCCAATTAACCTATGCAGCAGCATGTTTTTGTCCTGTGGGAGGAAACCGGAGTACCCGGCGATATTCCACGCGGGCACGGGGAGAGAACTCGCAAACTCCACACAGAAAGGCACCCGAGCCGAGATTCGAACCCGGGAACTTCTTGCTGTGAGGAGGCGACAGCGCTACCCACTGAGTCACCGTGCCGCCCCACATACATAGTACCTAAATATAAATAGGAGTCACACACACGACACACGCACACTGCACCTGAGGATGCCTCTAACGTGTGAGGCGAAACGTCGCGAGGTGGAGAGAGGGAGCGATCGACGCGGCTGTCCCGAGAGAGCAGATTTTCGAAGCAGTCATCATGCATCGAGCCGTGAAAACCTACGTCATTACATGATCATCATTATCAATACCAACTTAATCCTGCACAAGGTCACGTGGGGGCCGGAACCTATCTCGGCAAACAGAGGGCACAAGGCGGGGATATGCCCAGGATGTGACGCCAATACATCACAGGGGGCGGGCAATTTACTCAGCAGGCTAATTCACCCAGGGAGCAACGTGTCTTTGGACGGTGGGAGGAAACCAGAGTACCCGACGAAAACCTACGCGCACACGGGGAGAGAACTCCAAAAAGAAAGGCACCCGAGCCGGGAATCGACGGTAATAACAAAACAACTTTGTTTACGGCCCTTCGCGAATCCACTGCTGGATGAAGACTTCCTATCTAGAAGTGTTGTTGGTTTCAGACTTGCTTGATCATACTTCACAAGACTGGGCAGCGTCGAACGGTGAAGTAAGACCGTTATATATATATATATAAAAACACTTGCCACTGATGTAAGCCGTGTTTCAGAGCAAGTCCTCCGGTCGTTAGGTTCATGGCACGGTGCCATAGCCGCTGTGCTTGTGTACACATATATATTTACTGTACAGGCGGCTTTGCTAATCCACTGGCTGACTGAAAGCCCGCCCGCACGAGTTGTGGGGATTATTTGGCCATACTTCACCAAGCAAAAGATCACTGACGGTTGGTAAAGGCGGGGAGCAGGCGCAGGTACGTTAATCCAGCGAATTATGTTACTGTATACGGTGGCGACACATCCTTGCGCTATCCAGGCTCAAACTTGCTTAGCTTTGGCGATATGATGGGATTAAGTGCCGTGCGAGTGATTAATTTAAACGCGATGCAGCCGTACAGCTATTTATACATAATGGAGCAATTGTTTCATATATGCACGTCCTCACTGAGTGCAGCGGCTTTGAATAAGTCATAAGTGTAAATTAAATCTGCCAAACAACAGGGGGGGTTAAGGTCTTATTTGCAGCTTTACATCCAACGTGTTCGTTCCTCTTCGAAAAGCTTCGGAGTCAGCAATATTCCCAAAAGGACATCAGAAGAAAAGTCAGGTCGAAGCATTCATGACTTCGTCAACAAGAGATTTCAGAAGAACGTGTTACATGCGTGGAACAAAGTCGCCCGTACTGTGGATACTCTGCTAGTTTAAATAATCAACTCGTGAATGTAGTTCACGCGCTACGCGAACGGTGGAGTGGCTTCCCAGTTTATATTAAAGGCTCTTTATCATTGGAGTGTTGCGTTTTCTCGGAATATAAAGCGTTCACCAGCGTGTTAACGCCGTGGTTATTCAACAGTATTTTGTGTAAAATTACTTACTCGAACGCCTTAGTTGCCAATCATTGGAATGTTCGATGAGAGGCTCATACGTAACGTACTGCTGAGTCACGCTGCTCGGACAGACCCCACCTATGCCACGGATCTCATGATGAAATTTAAGATTAAGTGGCTCATGCCCGCAACCAAGTGCTGCAGCGTGACGTATGAGCTGCCAAAGATTTCGTGTCGGCTTCGAGATAAAGGGACAACTAATTGGTTTATAAATCCATCTGTGCGGATCTTTAAGCGCGATAGTACTTGTTTTTTTTCTTAAGATAATCTTATTTCCTCCTGCACACAAAGTTTTAATGCAACAAAAAAATACCAAATATGTACAGCACTTTCCGAAGAAAAGAGATCCCCCATTCTGTAACTCAGTGAAGCTTTTTAGATGAATAAATAATACATTTTCCTGAAGGCCACGAGTTCTCATGGGATATACATTTAACAGACTCCTATAAAAGCCAAGTCACAGTAGTGAAGGGCTCTTATTGAACAATGCCCCACTAAAGTTAAGTGACGTTAAATGACCAAGTCATCATTAGCCGAGATTAGAGTCCCGTGTTTTGTGGGATTCGCATAAATCTCCCCGCGATAAAGAACGGGATCACCGTGCGCACGGGTTAGAGGCTTTTTTGCTCCCAAAATTCTATGCCATCCTTTATTCTGCGCTTCCAAGCTAATTGGACTGACCACTTTTTGTTTATTGCCGCAACGGAAAATAACATGCCACCACGCAGCACCGGGGAGCAACAGAATTGTTGCCTTTGTGGAGCAGAATACGTTTTTGCTCGTGAAACCTCGCAACAGCCGCTGTGTTTTGCGAATGAAATACGGACAAGTTGAACAGCCATGGGCATGCCAAAACGGCAGATCTTGGCAGTGAGTGTTTTACCTTAATTAGTTTAGAAAAATATAAGAGAAAGGAAAGAGGCAGGGCTGCAAGGCACACATTGGAGGGAAGAGGATACATAAATTCACAGACTCATACTTTTCTCTGTCTGTGAGGGTGTGTTACGTTACTCGTTTTATATTTTAAAAACTGAATTTATGTTCACGGAGAGATATAACCCAAGAGGGGGTAATGAAGGAGTGAGCTATAGCATGGGATGTGGCATTCATCCAGCAGTGGATTGAGAATAATTTTTGCACGTGGACATTAGGCAGCTGGGTAGATAAGTCTCGCATTGTCTGTGTTGACCAGAGAGCCATTCTGCATGTTTGACAAAGCCATTCCCACAACCAGGACATTACACACAGCACTCTCTCTCTCTCGTAAAGTTGAATTAAAGACCTTGAGGCAATGTTTTTAAGGGTATGTAACTTTCAGGCCTACTGTATATTCAAACTTCCTAAATTTACGCGAATTAAGTTACGAAAATACACTCTAGCATTAATAATAATAATTGCATTTATAGAACGCTTTTCACCCGAGGGTCACAAAGCGCTACACAGAGCTGCTGAGAGAACGACACGTCAACAACAACGATATACTAACGGAAAAATCAGCAAAAATAACTTTTTTGGGTGATTTTTTTTGTTTACAAATCCGAGCTGTGCAGAGAACAGCATGTCAACAGCAATATCTGGGCAGTTCAGTTGAAAGTCAAAGAGTAGCAATAAGTTAAAGCACAAAAAAGTAAGCGGAAAAAATAATAAATTCTTCAACAAACAAGGAAGGAATAAATGTTCCCGAGCAGGCGTAGGAAGGCAGAGAGCCATCATCTCAGCATGACAACATTGAGCCGCATCAACAGTCCTAGCCAGAGGGCTGGAAAGCATCACGGAACAAGTGAGTCTTGAGACGAGATTTGAAGATGCCCAAGGACTCAGCGGATCGAATCTCCAATGGAAGGGCATTCCAGAGTCTGGGAGCAGTGCGCGAGAAGACTGTGTCACCCATCGAGGTACGATCTGGGCACATGCAGCGAGCCTGTATTGGAGGATCGAAGTTGTCATGTTGAGAAGGGTGTCTGAAGTAGGTCACCGGTGAATGTTAAGGTTATCCAAGTCACTCTTGTAAGAGATCTATATGTCATCGAAGTCTGACGAGTTCACACAAGTAAGTAAATAAATAAAGACGGCGTTTCGTAAATATTGCACAAACTGACAGTGATCTAAATGTACATATTAAATTATAACACCAGAAGCATATACGACAGGAGTTTAACATTTTAGGCAAAAGCTCCTTGTATCAGTCGGACAAAGGCAGGAAGATTGACCGACTCGTATTTACAAACAGCACTTTAAAACAAATCGTACACACACCTTTCAAAATTCATGAAAATCGAGGTCAACAACTTTTGCTTGGCAAATGGGCAATTTCCCAGTAAAGTGGGCCCCTCATCATCTCCCGAATCCTGCGGTAGATGCGCTAATGTTTCGTGTTCAGTGACGCCTTCGAGACACGATCACGCACGCACGCATCATCTGCGCGTCAATGGCCAGATTACACACGGCTAATGTGGATGCCATCTGCTCCCGCCGCTCATCCCTTCAGGAGCTTCCACAAGTCGAGACCACCCCGGTCCACACCGCCTTCTCGCCCATCAAGCCCCGCGGACGGAGCCGCTGTCAGTGCGGCTGGCAGTGGCAGGCACTGCTACTCACGCTGCCGCTGGTGCGCGCAGGGGGTGGGGGCGGGTGGCGAAGGAGGAGGAGGAGGAGGGCCGAGTTGTCGGGGTGCCGGCGTGGGAGGTGCGGGCTGGCGGCGGTTGTCGGAGTAAGGGAGGAGCGGGCGGGTTCGTGTTGTCGGCGGCGGGGTGGAGCCGTTCCCCCTTCTCCCCCTGCAACTTGACTTCTCGTACAGTGTACGAGCGCTCCCCACAAGCGTGCGAGGGAAGGAAGAGGGGACATCTCGAGGCTCCTGCGCGGAGACGCCGCGACGGTCAGCGGCGGTGTCGGCGAGCAGGGGGGAGCCTCCGTGCGCAGCGGCTGGCCGGTGCGTGCTGCCGGAATTTGAGGACTCACCACCGCTCCACGACGTGGCTTGTGAAGGTAAGCGGGCTCCTCGCGCTGTTAAATAGCAAACACATCGACTACCTTGCTCGCCCCGTTGCCTGTTGATGTTTACAATTAATAGTGGACGCAGGATGGAGGGCGCATAGACACATTGTGCTGAGATCCCCCCTTCATGGGTAATATTGTTTAAGGAACATATGGGCACAGATATTTATGTATAAATACATGTGCTGCCTAGTGTATATGATTTACAATATGAGTTATAATGGAATGTGAACATAATGCTTTCACCATGTGTATGAACACAGCTCTTTCAAGTAATAACGCCTGGCTCAAGGGAATTTGAAATCCGTGTTCTTCAGGTTATAAAAAATATACTTAAAGAGATCGAAGTTATTTTTCATTTCCTATGAGCCCTGAGCCAATGTTGTTCGTCTCCTGCTTACAGGAATATGGCAGAGTCCAAGTCCCATCTATCGACTTCCTCTTAAAGTGGTGCTCATTTTATCAGCCCCGTATTGATGATGTGCTGAGCCAACACCCAAATAGGACTTGAACTCACAATCTTCCGATTGAGAATACTGCGCTGTACGGCTGCGGTCAGCGTTCTGTAACAAGACATGGATCGAAAGGAGACAAAGCCACGTCTTATTTTATTTAACGTAAAAAAACACACAGAATTTAATACCTTCAAAATCCGACTGAAGTTGTCACTACACAAGGGGATTCTTGGAAAAACAAGTCCCTCCTTCTAGAAGGTCTGACAGATTGCTCATCATGACAAACGGGTTTATTTTCACTGCAAACGTTTTGAATGAAGTGTGTGTGTGTGCGCGTCTGACGGTGCATGCTCCCCGAGATGAATAAAGGTTTCCGTGAGCCGTGCGGGTGGGTTTACATGGCTTTAGGCGCCCACGGAAATTATGCATTCGTGCTGT
>JAZEWT010000016.1:18533432-18551302 GCA_036362905.1 Mordacia mordax | reverse complement strand
GCAGATATTACCACTGCGCCACATTGCCCAAAGAGAAATGGCAAGTTGGTCATCAGCAGAGAAAATCAGGGAAACGCAAGCAAGCTCTTGAAGCTGATCTTGAACAAGGAGTCAACAGCATGAATGGCTGGGGGTATGGAGTTCCAGATAGTGGGTGAATGCGCATGACAGGAGTCTCCTACGGTGTTCAGTGCGAAACGCTTAAGAGTTAGACGTGCGCGCACCATTGCTGCGTGTGTAGCAAACGCATTGACTGTACAGCAATAGCGTGTTCATGGGAATGTACAGACTGGGCTGCTGTAGTCATGTGCTCACTTCAGCCCCAGCATTTAAGTGGTGGAGAGCCTTACTTACGGGGTGTTGCAACTGCACAAGTTACCTTTATACTATATTAACTTTACACAGTGCACTTTATGGTGGGAATTGGCATGCCAGCATGGCCTGCTTATGATGAACAGAGCGTGCATTCTGAGTAAATGGGTGCAGCGATTTTCTGTTTGGGAATCACTTTTCAGCTGTTGCAGGGCTTTGGAAACCAGGGTAAATTAGACTCCATAGCTTGTTCGTGCTTTAAGCAGGGTAAAGTGACAATGTTTAAATTCTGACACTCTCGTTGCGTGTTAACTGGCATTACATAACTTACTACCAAAAATTAAAGGACAGTTTCTCTTTGAATCTACTGCTGGATGGCAGCCTCCCCACGCTGTATCGATCATGGGGGCAGTTTGACCATACTTCACCGTGCTGGTCGGAACCCCTCGGTGAAGTTGGGACCGAAAAAACCACACTGAGGGTATTGAGCTGTGATCAGGGATCAAAACTCATGTTGCCAGGTTCGCCATCCAGCTCGCGCTCACAACAACCGACGTTTTCCGCTAAGTCTCATCTCATCTCATTGTCAGAAACCGCTTAGTCCTATACAGGGTCACGGTGAAGCCGGAGCCTATCCCGGCAGACACAGGGCGCAAGGCAAGGATATACCGACGATGGGACGCCAGTCCATCGCCGGGCACTGCGGGGCAATTTAGCCTGCGAGCCAATTAACCTATGTAGCAGCATGCTTTTTGGACTGTGGGAGGAAACCGGAGTGCCCGGCGAAAACCCACGCGGACACGGGGAGAACTCGCAAACTCCACACAGAAAGGCACCCGAGCTGAGAGATTCGAACCCGGGACCTTCTTGCTGTGAGGCGACAGCGCTAACCACTGGGCCACCGCGCCGTCCTTGCCGCTAAGTCACAGACATATATTTATCATTAGGGCAGAGAATACCCAGTGAGCTTGCAAGCTCTGGGTGCGGGATTCCTGCGATACAACAAACGTTCGAACTGACCAACGCAAGCAACGTACAAAATTGTGGCGACCACCACGGCACCTGTGGCAGCCAATGCCCAGGTGCTACGGGTTGACTGACTGGGAAACCGCTTTTCCATCCACTCCACCGCGAATTGGTGGAGTTGATTTTAAATGCCATCTCCTCTGATTTACCACAATGAGCGATTTGCAAGCGCTGCCTTGGCTTTAGACGCTCTGCCAGACATACAGCAATACAAGCGTCTCTCACGTGTGTGGGGTGCTATCAATATAAATGGCGCTGCTAAGTGACGAAAATCTCAAAGTATCGCTTGTTGTTATGTTTACTAGAAAATAAAACACACTGCCTCCAGGTTACAAACTGATGGCATATCATATGACTACAGGCTGCCCATTGTTATTCACCATACCCCAAGAGGTAACTGTATTTTACGTGCTGCCTTCGGAAAGCTGCTTTCAGCAGTTTGCCAGCTCAACATTTGTCTCACTGCCAAGTTAAAATGTCATGTATTTTTATGATTATACGCTGCATGGGGAGCTCACATTGAAATGACGCTCGAGCACAGTTGAGTCACGTCTCAAGGCTTTTTTTGTCGACAAATATGACCCGTATTTGCAGACTGACCTTTGTAAGCCACGTTCAGTCATTAGCTGTTGTCAAGTCTCGAATCTATATTGTGGTTTTACTGATTACCTTCGAAGCAATGTTTGTTTTTTTTTTGCGTAAAATCTCAATCAAGGGCGGCGCGGTGGCCCAGTGGTTAGCGCTGTCGCCTCACAGCAAGAAGGTCCCGGGTTCGAATCTCTCGGCTCGGGTGCCTTTCTGTGTGGAGTTTGCATGCTCTCCCCGTGTCCGCGTGGGTTTTCGTCGGGCACTCCGGTTTCCTCCCACAGTCCATAAGCATGCTGCTACATAGGTTAATTGGCTCGCAGGCTAAATTGCCCGCAGTGCTCGGCGATGGACTGGCGTCCCATCGTCGGTATATCCTTGCCTTGCGCCCTGTGTCTGCCGGGATAGGCTCCGGCTTCACCGTGACCCTGTATAGGACTAAGCGGTTTCAGACAATGAGATGAGATGAGAATCTCAATCATATACGTGGACCGCGTGTTTGTGCTTCATAGTAATTATCCCTTCCCTTTAACCGTTCTCAAATAAATATCTGACGGCACACGCCCAATGCGTCAATGTCCTTCGAACAATATCCTCCCTCTCTGTCGCTTTCCTGTTCAGTCACCGTTTCGTTCTCGTTCTGCTGAATGTCAAAAAAAAAAATGTCGCTATTAAAATCTGCTAAATATTGGATGCAGTGCACTGTACGGCCCAGTGAGATTTGAGATTCTCATTAGGGTATTGTCAGCTTTTAGCCATTAATTATATATATATTTACGATTCGTGCTACCCAACACGCAGGGAGGGAGCGCTTTCCGTGGTCTGCTTTGTATTCACGTGAAATTGAGCAATTTGTGAGAGATGGGCGTCGATGTTATAATAATAATAATTGTATTTATAAAGCGCTTTTCATCCGAAGGTCACAAAGCGCTGCACAGAACTGCGGAGAGAACGGCACGCCAACAACAACGACGAGATCAGAACGGCAAATCATGAGTTCTCTTTAGGATTGGTAATAATAGTAACGATCATTGAAAATCATGTAATGTTTCAGCTATGTGCCCGTCCACAGCTTGATTTAGGAAGGGTTTAAACATCACGGGCCAATGATGTCAGCCACGACTGGGAGTACAACTCATGTTTGTCATTTTCAAATGGCTCAATGTGCAAACCACCGTGCAACTTGCTCCACCGCAGTAAAAATTGTAAATCTTTAAACGGAGATGATCCACTGAGTTACAGCAAAGTCTTGCACCGGGGGTGGTGTTCGGCCGATACCATGAATGAGTGTTTGGCTCTGTGTGGCATGACGATGGACTACAGCACCTGGAGAAAAACCACACTTATAAATGAGATAACATTGATAATGGCAATGTCCTCCTCATCATGCAGGCCCACACCTACAACGCCTACCATTCCGTGGTGGTCAACAATCCAGATCTAGTACAAAGTAAAAACAGTTCTATTGCAAAGAAGGGCTATTGTCCTACATGTCATTGATTTTATCGTTTTCAATTTAAGTCACTTTTATTGACGAATGCGTATAGTTTTTTTCGTTATTTGTGCTTGAGCATCATTGCCAACGTATTATCACCAAATATTAACCAGGTTTAAATCTGCTTAGCTTCTGAGATACGAGCTTGTCAATTTTACATTTATTAGATAATAATCAACATACCATCGCAGAAAATGTGTGTGTTGGGTCCTCCCCACCCCCCCTCTCCAACCGTGCTCTCCCTAAACACTGCCAAATCTCGACTATTTTGAGTTTGAAAAAACAAAAGCCCACTCCTAATCACGGAGTGCAAGACCGATAAGGTTAAAATGTCCCATTCTGGGAGCGTGAGCCGTTAGAATCACACACGCTCACCGAAGACTCCGGGCAGACTGACGTCCAAAGTAACCCCTCTGTGACCTCCCCCCCCCCCGCTGTTCAAAACCAGCGCAGCGGTCAACCATTCATGATCAGTGCTGACTTTGCTTGGATTTTTCATCGGAGGTAATCGCCGGAGCACGTTATCGCGCGCATCAAATAATCTGAAGTGACTTCAGCTTCCAGGGTTGTTTTCCAACACGGGGTCACCCACGACTGGTGTTCCGAATGGAAATCTCTAGAACTTCCGGTGACGTCATCCTCCTAGTGCCCACTTGTAAATTCCACTTGTAAATTTTTTATTTGTTAGGTTTGTAGTGGAAATGAAAATCTCAAACTTATGGCGTAACTGTACATATAAATGGGTAGGGGCGGGGGCGGCAGTTATAACATATTAACGTTAAAATATATTCCTCAACTGCACATCATAGGCAGGCCCAAAAGGATACAAAAGCAACTCACAACCGCAAGTTGTTATTTTTTCTGGATTTTACCGTCATGCCTCAAGTCATAGCACATAAGTTAAACAGTAAAAATAAACATTAAACACTACTGTCAGACATGCCACTTTAGCCCACTCTCGTGACATTAAAATATCATGGCCTGGCATGACAGTGATATCACCAGAGTGCTATAATAGGACACCTGATCATAATTTTTTAAATGCTCTTTTTTCTGCATAATGAAGGTGCAAACTTGTGTCCAAGAGCCTTCGATTCACAAGCCACGTTGTTATCTCAAACATAAGAGCAATTCGTTGATGGGGTTTGCGCCTCCCTTCAAGTAAAGTGCTCTGCTGTGGCTTCAGACTGCTCCACACCAGATGGCAGGGACTGATGGCATCGTAATGATTGCCACTTCCTCGTGAGCAACGTTGTGCCTGGAGCCGTGCCCACGCAGCTGCCCGCACACGATGAGACGAATGCTGACAAGCGGATGAAGCCACGGGGCATGTGGAATGTTGCGTGCCACTGGCTCCCTTCAGTGTCAATGAAGTCACTTCGGAGTCACTGGACGCCCGCTGGCCGTGACACAGCTGGCGGGCGCGGATGTGGGAGCGGTGGGGCCAGCGGTCTTAATCGAGCGTGCGCGCGACACGCGGTGGCAGAGGCGACGCGGTGGCAGAGGCGACGCGGCGTCTCTGGTACGGCCCCAAGTCATACCACGCCGTGACCTTCGCCGCCATGACGTCTTTAACCCTTCGCTGCGGTGCTAGTGGCCGGCTGCGAGCCTCCAAAGGTCGTGATATGAGTTGAACACCCATGTTGTTAGTTACTCCAATAAACATTAACGGTTTGCATGAGACACCTGCACCGCAGAGGTATCTTGAGTATGCCATGCCGTGGAGAATTGCGGGTAAAAGCATTTTTAAAATATAAATATAATATTTTGTGTCTCTACATATAAAGAAAATATATGTTTAGTCCATCAGCCCCATGGGCCTTAAATTCAGGTGAATTATCCAAACCCTTTTATTCCAATATGCAATAGCGGAGCCACCATGCGCAACCGAGTGGCAATATCTCGCAGACAGCATGGCTCCAAGGAGATGGTGGCATTCCCTTGCCATTTGATACGGACAGGAAAGAGGGAGAGCCATTTAATACGTGGTGCATAAAAGAATGACCTAATGGCGTTAATAACTCATGCTGGCAACAACAAGGACTTTCAGATGCACGCAATCTCAGAGGCGGCAGGGTCGGTTTGACGGGCTTTGGGAACTGCAGCCATGCACCTCGTATTTTGATGAACCTCCACCGTTTATAATCGTCTATAATCGCTGGAAAGACGATACTGTAACTCTGAACGGTAATTGTTACCGGTTAGGTGCCGTTTGAACTTTTATTTGGATTTATAATTCTGACGTCACTTTTAAGAATCTACACGTGCAGTAACCTTGGTAATGAACGCGTGCGTGGGTGAGGGAACAACAGCAAAGCTACGGAATTGTCCATAACTTTTAGGTTGGGTCATATATAAAGTGAGTGTCGTAATCCCTCCTCCACCCGACACAGCCAATTAATGAAAGTAATGCTTTACTACTTGAGTATATGGGTGTGTTAGAGAGCAAATCCACGACATTTACCAATGTACGACGTTTTGGTGATAATTACAATCAGCTTCATCAGCCACATTTTTGTTAAGGTGCGTTTTTACGAGACTAAACCCAAAAGTACATTTTACGGTTGATATTGGTCACAAAAGCCTTCATGAATTCATTAATTTATTATAAATACCCGCATAATCTTGTATAAAGTAGCGGGGTGATTGGAGCCTATCCCGGCCGACAGAGGGCGCAAGGTGGGGGAATACCCAGGATTTGACGCCAGTACATCCCAGGGCACACTTTTCGGGGCGATTTATTCAGCAGGCCAATTTACCGAGGCAAGAGCGTGTTTTTGAACGGTGGGAGGAAACCGGAGTACCCAGCTAAAAACCCACGCAGGCACGAGGAGAGAACACGCAAACTCCAGACTAAGTAAAAGAAATTAATCTACAAAGTGATCCCCCCCCCCAATTGCATTATCCGTGGGCCCCCTTTTTCTCCATTATAGGAAGGCAGACACGCGCTGCGCGAGAAGGGGTGAGGTTCCTCCAGCTGTTGACATTGTAGGTGGCGCTTGACTCGCAGTGCCCATCGGCGAGCTGACAGCGCCTTGAACAAACACGGCCGACACTAATCCAGCATCGTTTCGAAACGCAGTGTCTCTCAAAGGTCGTGTGGCAGTAAATTTAACAATTATAGTGACTCCACAACAGACCTGGGCAGAGGTCAGACAAATAAAAAAAAACTTGGGGCTGCTATTGCCTGGGATGGGTGGCTTAAGTTGGTTTAGGTAAGTGTTCTAGCTACTGGGCTCTTTTAAATCCTTAAATATGTAAGTGTTCGTTATGATTAAGGAGTGTATCCACCTTTCCTGAGCGAGTTGGAAAACTATGAGACATTATTTATCAAGTTGGTTCATGCAGCCCACCACGAATTGAGACGGGGGAACTATGTTCCTGCACACCAGGGCCTCCGACCACACGCGGTCACCTGGTTTTTAAAAATAGATATTTGGGTGCGATTGCCACGTGGGTACAAAGCCAATGTGTCGTATACCTTCCTCCACCCCACAAGCCCGTTTATACTTGCATCGGCACACATTTAACATTTTATTTCGACGCTCGTTGCCGGTAGTTGCAGGCCGGGTTAACGGTCGCTGTGTTGGAGGTCGCGTCTTCTCTTCTGCTGACCTCAAGGTCGACCTCGCATCCAACAGTTCCTCATACCATGCAGCTCATCACGGTTATTTGACCATACTTCACCACCCTGATCGGAGCGGGTTGGTAACGAGGATGATCGTGGCTGATTCGAATTCTGCGTGACTGGCCGCCACTGATAATAGCCTGCCTGGAGTTGAACTCAGTTTGATGGCACAGTACACAAGCCGCTCTGTATAATACAAAACACACTGACAACCATAATTACACGGGTAAAGGCACCTAACAGCTATACTTGAACGATCTGGAATGCTTTTAGAAGCAATTAAAATGTGGAAAAAAACCGTATAGGCTTTATCTATAATTGAGGACATATGGTAAACGGCACATAAAATTCTTCCCTGTTTTAATAACGCATTTGTCTTCAGGCGAGTTCTAAGCCCTCCATTAGAGCACCTTCTTGGGTAGGGACATTAAACCTAGCTTATTTATAGTTGACATATCCAGCGACACGGTGGCCCAGTGGGTAGCGCTGTCGCCTCACACCAAGAAGTGCGCGGGTTCGAATCTCGGCTCGGGTGCCTTTCTGTGTGGAGTTTGCATGCTCTCCCCGTGTCTGCGTGGGTTTTCGCCGGGCACTCCGGTTTCCTCCCACAGTCCAAAAACATGCTGCTGCACAGGTTAATTGGCTTGCAGACTAAATATCCCGCAGTGCCCAGTGATGGGCTGGTGTCCCATCGTGGGTATATCCCTGCCTTGCACCCTGTGTCTGCCGGGATAGGCTCCGGCTCACCGCGACCCTGTACAGGAAGAAACGGTTTCTGACAATGAGATGAGATGAGATATCCAGCGAGTTGTATTTGTAACGCAATGGCACACGGGACTTGACTGCAGCTTAGAAGGCTTCGGTACACGTGTGTGCGCGCACGATGCAGGTTCTTCGTAGTTCTCCCACGCGTGAGCTGAGGTCCGCAGCCAAACAAGCGCTCTTTGTTACAAGTATATGTAGGGCCCTATTGTCAATCCACCACTACTGCACTGCACGAGGAGCTCCCCCCATACGCCTTGCAGGTCTCACCAGCGCGGTCAGCGTGGGTTGGTGGATCGAGAGCAGCCGACCGGCTGAGATATCAGTCGTCACTGGCGTTAGCCGTGACTGTGATATGAAATAGAGGTCACCAGGTTCGTAGTGGAACGCACCATATGCTGCGCCATTAACTCTCCGTGAACATAACACGCATTGCGTGTCTACTTATTAAATAAGGTCATTAAAATAACACAAATTCCACGCCTACCGTGGACGAGACCGTAGAGAGGCAGGAAACAGTCGAGAAGCAGGAAGGAGCCATTCAGCAAGTCGGTGTCAACATTTGCCAGCCACTGTGTCCTGTAAATTGTGTTATCGAGCGTGTTTATTATTTGTCGGTGGATACTGCGTAATAGAGGAAGACGACACAAGCTCCACAGACAAAGGCGCCCGTGTCGGGAATCGAACCGTCTTAGCAGGACTTCCCTTCTGCGAGGCGCAGATGTCACCGCTGCGCCACCCGTGCGCCACCCGTGCGCCACCCGTGCGCGTGGAGTGAGAGCACGGTTTCCTTGTCGTGAGCGTCACGACAGCGATAACAGAATCAACTCGCGCGTCGATCACGAGCGAGAGCGGCCTCCCTCAGCCGGGGGGGTGGTGGTGGTGGTGGTGGAAGGGGAGGGGTGAAGGGGCAGGCCACGCGGCGCCGACGCGTCACTCACGCGTCACTTTTGACCTCTCCCAAGGTGGGCGCCGGAATCCCGAACACCGCGGCCCGTTGCGCTCCATGCGACCACACAGCCGCTCATTGTGCGCGGCGCTCGCCTTCCGTCGTCGAGCAGTCGCGTTGCCCGGGGCCGAGGCCAGTCCGGCGAAAACCCGGCGCGTCCGGCAGCCTCACCGCCGTAACGCGATCGTCTCGTCTCATCTCGTCGTCGGAAATCGCTTAGTCCTGCACAGGGTCGCGGTGAGCCAGAGCCTATCCCGGCAGACACAGGGCGCAAGGCAGGGATATACCCACGATGGGACGCCAGTTGATTACCGGGAACTGCGGGAAATTTAGTCTGCAAGCCAATTAACCTATGCAGCAGAATGGTTTTTTTTGGACTGTGGGAGGAAACCGGAACGCCCGGTAAAAACCCACGCGGACACGGGGAGAGAAACTCGCAAACTCCACACAGAAAGCAGCACCCGAGCCGAGATTCGAACCCGGGACCTTCTTGCTGTGAGGAAGCGACAGCTGTAGCGCGATTGTAAAACCGCTAAATCGTCACCTCCAGTCTGAGTGACGCGCGGTAGTGGCTTTAACCGCTGCGCAAGGGACATGCGGTTGTTAATCGTGAGGACTGTGTGTTATGGCTACTCACTGGGTGCTGTATATTTCAAGTTATGTTTTGCAGGGCCTTTAAGAATCTGACATGATCGATAGGAAGTGAATGGGTAGTTAAGTATAGAGGTAAATAGGTAGGCAAATTATTAAAGGGGCACATATGTGGGTAGTTTGGTAAGTTAGCGAGGTAAATGCGTAGGTGATTGGGTGGCTATATCGGTAGGTTTGGGGGTGGGAATGTTGATCAGTGGGTACGTAGGCATGTATGTGGAAAAGTGCACTATTAACCAGCCTCTTTAGCTAGTTACTGAAATCTATATATAATGGAAGAAGTGTTTTATGTGTATGTGTGTGCTGTATTGAAGGTATGGGTTTCAAATCCTGGAAACTCGCAACTTATATCTGCACAGCATCAAGAGTTTTATGCAGTATTTCAGCTTCACCACCCATGGATCGATTACTCTTCTGAAACTTCACAGATCCAGCAGCAATATTCCCAAGCGGACACCAGGAAGAATTCCAGATCAAAGTCAGTCATTGGTCGGCAGAAAAGATCGTCAACAACAGAAGAACGTGTTACATGCTTGTAACGAGATCGTCCATAGGGCTGGTACTCTGCTAATCACAGCGGAACGAAGACTTTTGCTGTGGAGGTTCGAGAGCGGGCGGCGCGGTGGCCCAGTGGTTAGCGCTGTCGCCTCACAGCAAGAAGGTCCCGGGTTCGAATCTCTCGGCTCGGGTGCCTTTCTGTGTGAAGTTTGCATGCTTTCCCCGTGTCCGCGTGGGTTTTCGCCGGGCACTCCAGTTTCCTCCCACAGTCCAAAAAGCATGCTGCTACATAGGTTAATTGGCTCGCAGGCTAAATTGCCCCGCAGTGCCCGGCGATGGACTGGCGTCCCATCGTCGGTATATCCTTGCCTTGCGCCCTGTGTCTGCCGGGATAGGCTCCGGCTTCACCGTGACCCTGTATAGGACTAAGCGGTTTCAGACAATGAGATGAGAAGTTCGAGAGCGCGTGCTGAGGCTTGCGCGTAGCAAGATGCGTAAACCAAGCAGGTGGTTGTAATTTCTAAACTAAAACAAAGCAAGAAGCGCAGCTGTTTAATCGAATTTGTTTATGTGGAGGATTTTTCAGCTTAACCTATTTTTCTATTTTTACACACGTATGATATTGGGATTTTCTGTTAAGCTGTAACTGCTATTTGACAACTGCCAGCATAGTTAAAGTTTGTGCCATTAATAATTGTTCTTCACAATGACTTCTATCAACGTAGGAGAAGAATAAACTCATACAACACCTACAGTATTTTCATTCAGCCAAGTGGGAATATTTGAGTTAAACAGACGAAACAAGTAAAAGAAACTTACTAAACAATAAAGGAGTGACTTTGGAACGTTTTCATATGCCAGAATAAATATAACCTTGCTGCCTTTTTTTTAATTCCGTGGGATGGATATAAATGTTGATCTTTGTCCAGCCGAGTGCATTTTATATCAACTATAAAAACAAGTTACGCATAAGAAATATATATTTCTCGCCAGGAAAAGAGAAGTTGTCCATTCGGATGGAAGAGGCAGTCTCTGCAGTCTAGTTAGCTATGCTGCCTCACCGTTACATTAAAGCAAACAAGTTTGCTTTGCTCTTTGGCGCAGGCATGTCAGCAACAACATCAGAGCAGTTCAACTGAAAGTTAAATAATGGCTATAATTTAGAGAAAGACATAAAATAAGCGATAAAAATACTTGTTCAACAATTAGAGGGAGGAATAAGTGTTACAGAGCAGGCGCAGGTCGGCAGAGAGTCGGCAGAGAGCCATTATCCTGCACGACTACAGTGAGCCGCATTAACAGTCCGAGCCAGAGGAGTTCAAAGCCTTATGGAACGAGTGAGTCTTGAGATGAGATTTGACGAGATTTTGAACTTGATCCACGTAATAAGGCAATCACAACTGTCAGGGTAGAGTGAGACAAGTGCCCTCCGGTTACTGGGGTCTCTGGGTTTCCCTTGGGCAAGGCAATAGAACCCATTCGTCTCTCTGACCAGTCACCGTTGATGCCATTGGAGGAGCATGATGGTAGATCATGTTGTCTGGTGGATGCCCAGTGCTACTGGAATAACGGGAGAGGAGATCTGCTTCAATAAGTGAAGAGCTGCGACTTGCGGAAACAAGTGGCAACCTTCTGTGGAAATTTGCCGAGAAAAAACAACGGTCAAAAATGACTCTACCAAAAAAAACAACGGCGTGAAGGGCGTCCTTGCTCTAAATCGTGTGGACACCTCGCCCGGTAATGATAGCCACGTGCGACAGGTGACTGGATTGTCAGCCTGCGAGTGTTTGCGTTCAGAAGAAACAACTTCGAATAGCCACTTGGAAGGTTAGAACTCTAAATCAAATCGGGAATTTGGGCAACGTAAAGCAGGAAATTAAGAATGTTGTAGGTATGTGTGAAACGCATTGGAAGGATGAGTGAACGATTGTATCAAGAGGAGTTTAGATTCTTCGTTCAAGAGGTCAGAGACATGAAAGAGTTGTTGACGTAAAACTAAATGGAAAAACCTCAAAGTGTCTGCATGGGTTTTTGGGCACTATCTGATCGTCATGCTATTGAAAATAAAAGCGAATCCATTCAATATTCCAGTGATACAAGTGCATGCACCAATCCTGTTAAAAGTGTTAATGCTCAGAGCTAGATCAGAGTTAAATCAGAGGTTGCAAAAGTTCAATATGGTTTTGTTGAAGATCGAGGTACAACAAATGCCATTTTCAACGTCTGAACGCTTTCAGGAGGGGCAATTGAAATGAAGACATCTACTTGCGTCTCATTGACTATAACAAAGCATTCGAGAGTATGAAATACGAGGAGCCGATGAAAAATTATTCAAGAACTAGACATTGATGGTCAAGATTTGAGAATTTGAAGGAAAATAACTGGGATCAAACCACAGCAGTAAAGATCGAAAATGAACGAAGTGATTTCATCCAAATTAAAAGAGGTATGAGGCGAGGCTGCGTATTTTCACCAGACTTAATAAACTTGCACAGTGAGAATATCTCGGGAGAAGATGAAGATTAACCAGGGTTGATAATTGGTTGACAGAATATGAATATAATGATGCAGGTTTTCACGGCTCGATGCGTGACGATTGCTTCGAAAAGCTGCTGTCTATGGACAGTCGCTTCCTCTCCTCGCCTCGCGACGTTTCGCCTCTAACGTGAGAGGCATCCTGCGCCAAGAATGCCAATGTCCTGTAGGATACGGTATCCATAAAAAAGTGAATTCTAAATTCTCAACACTAGATTTGATCGTCTGAAGCATCATTACGCCTCCACTAATTGTTTTTGTGCACACCAAAATTAATATAGAATTCGTGCAGCTTTAAAAAAATAGTAATAAATACACATTCCGTGCGCTAGTAAACATGTCCCAAGCTCCAAATCAAGGCTTTGAAGTTCGCTCTATTTATTTATTTGTGCTATGGGATGTTTCCGTCACCCGCGTTACGGCGATCGCTTTGGAAGAAAAACCCGGCAGAGTTCGACTGCTGCAGGAGACATCGCTTAACCATCGCTCCGCTTGGCCCGTTGTGACCTCGGAACACGGAGAACACTACGACCGTGAACGTGCAGCGCCAACTCTCCGCTTACCGCCATTTATTCCCTGCTCCGAAAGGCTTAAATTATAGACCTTTAACAAAGGTTATTTTGGCACCACAGTTGGCTGGGCTGGGGCCACAAACCTCCCCATGTGAGAACCTCGCCTGGGCTGTGGGAAACATTCCTTCCATGCCTGTCCTGCCCGGGGCTTTAACCAAGGTTCACAGCCCCACGGGCACCTTGGTTCCATTCCCTGAGAGTAGCTACTGCACGCTGGTGCCACGGGCCAGCGAGACCGCTTCATTTTGCCTCCATTTAATCTTGCGGCGATGAGTGCTTTTCCACTGCGAGCTGTTGACGATGCCCCGCTTTGTCTCGGGTATCGCGCGCCCGTGGGACAGTGGTCCCCGCAAAGTGCAGGCATTTGGTTGTTGTGACGCGGGGGAGTGCAGCAATCGGAATTGTGTTTGCGCCTGCCTCGAAAGAATTTCCTCTCGCAAAAGGTCGTGCGTTAAAAACCCAACCCACAACACGCTTAATTGAAAGTGCCCAGACCTTGGTCATGATGAAGACTTTGCCATGGCATGCAGATCGTGTCATTCGACCATCATCATTCACTGTGCTGGACACAGCGGGTCAGTAAAGACAGGGAGCATAGATGTGCAAGCTAAGCGCACAGTACAGCAATGTGAACTGACCCAACAAATGAATGACATCCATAATATTAGTCACGAAAGCCTTCGAATTAAAGTAATGCATTTTTACGTCCTATCCCCTGCTGCAAAATTGCCACATACCTTATAACACCTGTAATGCACAGTGGCAGCTCCACCATGTACGCTAAAGGCATGACCCAGGTACTGAAATATGATGAAAGCAAGTGGGTGACAGGTGATTTGGTCACGTGCATAACGTAACTATTTGCGTGTGTCTTTTCACGGTTGTGCCCTGTAGTTGTCTCACGTGTTGTTGTGCTTTAAACCGCGTGTATAACGTGACGTCCAGCACTGCGGCAAGATGTCCAACGTTTCGGTTGACGTGCCAAAAGGCTCCGCCAGCACATGGAACATAATGCTGAACCACCCAACGGCACAAGTCAACAATGCGTCGATGACTTTCTGAAAACACGATTTCCACGGGCAGTTCCGTTTATGCTTCCTTACACTTTCACAAGGGGTATTTTGAAATCTTACGCGACCACAGGGGTGATTGAGGGTCTTCTATAAATCAGGAAATGTATCCACTCTGTGTCATGCTGTCCGCATGTGGCAAGGAGGNGCTGGGGGGGGGGGTGTGAGCGACATGAATACAACATTCTCACCTCTCCGGATTAATGGCTTTGCACCGCGAGAACATCTCTACTCTTGCTGTCGACGTTGGAGAAGAGGGCAAGGGGGCAGCCAGTGATATCATGTTGACTCGTGTGGCTATATAATTCACACAAGGTGGCAAGTC
This sequence comes from Mordacia mordax, assembly GCA_036362905.1. NCBI lineage: Eukaryota > Metazoa > Chordata > Hyperoartia > Petromyzontiformes > Petromyzontidae > Mordacia > Mordacia mordax. The sequence goes on along the minus strand of JAZEWT010000016.1, from coordinate 18,536,894 downwards.
ACAGCAGCCTGCGCGAGGCATCACTTACAAATCCCACGCGCTATGAGACAAGGCTTACCGCCTGCCCTGGGTTTCCTACAGTTATCCTCGTTTGATATTTGCCTTTTGAAGTCGCTGTCCTGAGAAGTCTTTCGGGTTTCTTTTCACCTCCTGGTTGTGAAATCCCACTCGATACAACGCATTAACATGCAATTTCCTCCCCCTTGCTGGTACGGTGAAATAACCGTCACTCCACAGCGCGTTCCGGCTTTTATTTTTGTACCTCCAGAGGTGGCAACCGTGTGCCTCGCGCGGAAAGGGGGAAGCGCCACATCGCGTGGCTGCTCGATGACTTCTTGACCCGACGCGACACGAGGCGCCAGTCCACGTGGCGAGCCGCTGCAACGCCGAGGCTATTTCCCGGAGCGAGCGTGAGTTTGGACATCGGGGAGCGGGGCTGGTGCCGGACCCCTCCGCGCGTCGCGGCGTGGAAGACGAGGCGGGCACAATATGAGCAGGGATACCTGCGAATGATCTTTGCTTTTTTTTGGGAAGTCGGAAATTCTGTTGGGGAGTGTGCTGCGCTGCGGGTGTACACTGCGCGGCGCAGCAGTGTCCTTCATTCAAATCACGCCTCGTCATGAACCATACGAACCAACGTCTCTCATCTCATTATCTGAAACCGCTTAATCCTATATAGGGTCACGGTGAAGCCGGAGCCTATCCCGGAAACATCGTGATGAAGGAAAATCAAATAACGGCCAGAGCTGGTATAGTGTTGGAGGCGTTCATCCAGCGGTGTTTTTGACAAAGGTTTGCAAATTTAACTAACATTTTATCTATGCGGTTAACGTGCACGTCAAAGTGGTGGGGTTTTTTTGTGTAACAAGTGCACGTGACGACAGCGACAGGAAAGATATTTGTAGGTGAACAATGTATGCCGCGTAAAAGAACAGCTGTTATAAGCATTAGAGTGCCTTCACAAAAATAGTACTGTCATCGTGCACGCACCACCGGTTGTGGTGGTGCGACGGGGATAGATGGTAGAAGTTCCTTCCCTGCGAATATTTTGATCGATTATATGACAGGATTGTCCACAGTGTCTCGTCAGGTGAAAGGCGAGCATATTTGGTTTGACAATCTACTTCGTTCAAGTGTGGTTGGCTTCCTCTTTCACTCTTACCTTTGTTGAAATTTACACTTTTAAAACGTTTACTTTTTTGGGGGGATTTTACTGTGTATGTTGAAAAAAAGTACATATTGGCATTTCTGGCGAATAAGGCTCTGAAGTTTTCATATCGTCCTCTGATCAAAGGTCATACATTCAACCGTCTCATTTGTGAATAATTTGTGTGAAATGAATTCCAATTTTCAAGTCTTGTAAAAGTGACAAAATTGTGCTGGATATATGAAGCGTTTTGTAATGTGGGAGAAAAGAGTTAAATGTCAGGTGGTATGCAGTAAGTAATATTATTATTACCATATTTAATAGCTCTAGGCCATGACTTTTTCGAGGCCACAGACATCTCACCCCACAAACAAATAGATAAATCGTTTTATAAATATATAGATCGGTGTACAGATAGGTGCGTCGCGCGATCATGCGGTTGTGCGAGTTGTCGCTCGGAGGAATAGAGCATTGAAGGTCACACGCGCCTCGAGTTGCAAGGCGGAGACGATCTATTCACTCGAGTGGAGAGACCTGGGAGCAGGTGCAATCATTTGCTTGTTTATCGACAAAGCATAGTCCGAGCACAGCCCCGGGGAGCAGAGGCCAAAGGGTAAACAGATGCTCCTACCCTGGGGCAAGAAGTTGGGAGGGCCCACTGGAGATTGCTCAAGGGGACATCTGTGGCCAGAGTTCAGGCTCGCCATAACCACACCTGCGGCTGATGTTGTTATTGGGGACCTCTGGCACTCAACATTTTCTGCCATTCATTATTTAACAAAAATGCATTTCGGTGAAGGGTTGTTAGAGAGTTCATAAACCAGTTATGTTGCTTATCTTAGAGATTCCTGGCCTAATGGCGACGGTGAATTAATATCTACTTGAACACAAGCGTTCTGACTTTACTCATTCTTCCTGCCATGGTTCATAAATCATCAGGTCAGCGCCCCTATGGCCTAGGTTAATGGGCTGTCACTGATAACGAAACTCTGATGAGAGGAGCGTTCAAAAAAATATCCTAGGAAAGTGGTAGAACGAAGGTTATGAATCAACATGTCACTGTCACACGGCCGATAAAATCTCTGCGCTCAAAGGGCATCAGGCAGGTCATGTGATTGCAGAGCTCGTTTTTTTTTTCTACAGAAATCTTCATGCTTGATTTATCTCAATTCCTTTACACCGAACACATCAGACACGTCCTTTTAAAGGAACAAAAAGATCCTTGCCACAGCCTTTAAGTCATTCAAACACGTCCTTTTAAAGGAAAAAAAAGATCCTTGCCACAGCCTTTAAGTCTTTCAAACAATCTTATAAGAATCAAATATGACCATCAGAGGTTGGATTTCCTGTCAGTGCTGGAAAATGGAGATTTTTTAAAATACTGCAAGACTATATACATTTTGGCACGGGCGACAATGTCATTTTGTATCCTTATTTAAAATTTCAGAAACAATGCATGTATTGTAATCAGAAACTTTTTAGCATGGAACAGTAAAAGGGAAATTGTTAAAAACACAATACCGTTAAAATATGATTGGGTTTTGTTGCCGGTTTTTAAAGTAGCCGCAAACACAAAGTATAATTTTTCCCCAACTTGACACGTAATACGTTTTGCAAACTTCCGAGACCTTCCATTGCGATTGTTAAAATAGTAACAGAAATGAAGAGAAATAAGTACATAACTAACTTAATCCAAGTCAGCTCAGGATGAGATAATGCCATAAATTCAGAAAAGCATTTTTGGGCCATTGGATGTCAGATAAAAACATTGCTATCAGGGCAAGTTCTGCGAATAAATAATCCAATTGCTTTCTCAGCAGGCTGACAAGTTGCATGACATTACGCCAATAGAAATTCTATGGATTTTGGGTCGCGTTTTTTTTAGGTACTGACAAGACCTCGATTATCCCATCAGCAGCCCGCTGAATGTCATGCCACCGTGTGGGTTGATGCGCACGCAGAGGCTCCAGGACACTGAGATGCGGCTTGTTATGGGGCCTTAATCAGTATCATGGTATCCATGGTAATTAATTCTTTGTACATGCGGTGACAGCAACACTAAATAGACATTAGCACAGCATACCGGCCGTTCAGGTTCATTCCCCTACATTTCATAGCCACTCCAAGCATGTGACTCAATTCCCTCGACGTTTCCTGCCATGTCAGTGGTAATGTTATCTTGAGGTTTAAAATAAACACAATTAATAGCGATATCAGACGTCGCCTACAGTGGCTCTGAAACCAACAGCCAAAACGCGTTTCCCATCAAGGCGTTCCAATTTCGGAACGCCGTGAATCCTCCCCCTCCTTCCCCC
>JAZEWT010000016.1:18515002-18527608 GCA_036362905.1 Mordacia mordax | reverse complement strand
GGTGTTAGCGAGACCATCTTTCTGGGAAAGCTTATTGAAAAGTTATTCTTATTCATCGCGGCTAATTTTGTAAACTCTCCCAAAGGGATTTTAATGAGCTTCATCTCGATTTATTCGCAATTCCAGTTAGGGTGCCGGCTCACTCCCATCCTCACATTTCACCAATGCACTGTTACATGTTACAATCACATTTCTCTCCGTGCTGCTGGCATTATTCTTCAGCGTATAACAGATTTGTACTGACCTTGATACCTTGTCAATGTTTCTAGATTATGGTACGATGATATATGTAAAAAAACCCTTAAAGGCGAGACCTTTAGTCGATGTAAATTAGAACACTTAGGACAAAGGGAAATGTATATTTTTTTTATGGAATACAAATTAGACACTCGCACAAATTATTTCCTGTAGATTAAACGCGTCATATAAAACAGGCACACTTCAAAGAGATGACATGAAAGGGTTGTTCGTGGTCAGCGCTCACACTTCTATTTTTAGGCTTTTAAACAGAGCTATGCGGCAAACCCTATGCCGCCACCCAAACATCCCTGCGCCTGTATTGTGACATCTGTCCGAGCTAATTCGGGTTTTTGTTCTATTTGCGCACAATGTCTCGACATCTAACAAATCTGGGGGCTGATACTTGCCCGAAGATTTACGATGATGCGAGTTTTATCTGGCCCGTAAATCTCCGCACTCGTCACGAATTGTGGGCAAGGCGAAGTGTTTATAGTGTGCATGTGTGAGACGCTACGGTTTTTTTTATTGGGGGGGGAGGGGGTTTGATTGCTATCAAGATGTTACACATAACAGATCATTTGGCACTGGCGCAAGCACATAAACAAGCTGCTGAAAACGTGGGCTTGTTTAAATGTCAACTAAAAACGAACGCGCTCTGGCAGTCTGGATCACCGCAGCGAACGCCTCACACCGTCTCCCGTTCTGAGTCTTTTTTTAAAAAGCGCCCCCTTATCTTGGGCGGCACGGTGGCCCAGTGGGTAGCGCTGTCGCCTCACAACAAGAAGGTCCCCGGTTCGAATCTCGGCTCGGGTGCCTTTCTGTGTGCAGTTTGCATGTTCTCCCCGTGTCCGCGTGGGTTTTCGCCGGGCACTCCGGTTTCCTTCCACAATCCAAAAACATGCTGCTGCATAGATGAATTGGCTTGCAGACTAAATTGCGCGCAGTGCCCGGTGACGGACTGGCGTCCCATCATGGGTATATCCCTGCCTTGCGCCCTGTGTCTGCCGGAAGAGACTCCGGCTCACCGCGACCCTGTACAGGACGAAGCGGTTTCTGACAATGAGATGAGACCGAGCCCCCTTATCTTGCTGCGCAAAGCGCAGATGGCTCCGGACACCTCCGCGCACAGTCAGCGATGTGAGTGCGATGACAGCGACTTAGTTTTGGCGTCAAGTCTCTCTGGAGAGCAAAGCTTTAATGTCAAACGTTAGTACGGCAGTGACCCTGGCTACAGGTTAAGTCTTTGTTATCACCAGTTGTACGTCAATGACGCTCTCAATCTGAAAGGACTCGATCTAAAAGGCCACCCGTGGTTTCCTTTGGCGGTGGATAAACATTCAAAACCGTGAATGGGGACTGGTTTGTTGGGAATATTTAGATAGCCTCACTCTGCTGTGACCACTATCAGTAAAAAAATATATTAAGTGACGTTGCGCATTATTTCATAAATAAAGCAACGGTGCCAGGGTTTACACACTTGACCTGCAATTCGGTTCATCAAGTTTCTTAAATCCCTTCACTTACGTTCACTCAGCACTTAATCGATTGGCAGGTTGTATGTGGTGGGGCAACATGTAGGTACTTCCACTTCTTACAAAACGTCAGATCAACGGGGAAGAGCAGGCCACAATATTCTCAAGAGGAGCTCATCAGAGCTCTTGCTCGTGAAGACCCTTCTGCCAACAGTGGCATTAGGTAGCGACTGCAGGGCTGCATCTTTAACTATCTCTCGGGGTTAGGGAGGGGGGGGGGCAGGTACTCCCTTGTGCACTTGGTCACTTGAGTTGAATTCCCGGCCACGGCCAATATCAGTGCTGGGTGAAACCCGAACTAATCCTCGGCCCGCCTTGATCCCATTCACCAACGTGCACTGACCAGCGTGGTGAAGTATAGTCAAACAACCTTGAGATGGCGTGAGTAGCTCTTCAGCCAGCCGAGGTATTGAAAACACGCTGTAAACAATGATTATTCGTTGACCATGTGATCATATATAAAGTTAAGACTAAAACTAATTAATATCAGGATATAGACAATGAAACTGGATATTAAACCTGAACTGAGCCTGGAAGCCAGTGATTGTGAGCTATGGATAAGACACTGGACAATAAAGCAAAAGCTGTGTTATCAGCCTTTTCATGCCAAAGACTCGCGTCAACAACCTTGACACAATTATTTAAAATTAAGTTCTCTTGACAAATGTGCTTCTAAGAGGTGTGCATTGTATATGCTCCTGTAAAGGTCAATGAAGATAGCTCATTCTCGTTATATGTTTCACACACTCTTGAAAAATTGCAATGCTATTGCTGTAACGTGTGTTTTTTTCGTGGAGAGTCTCACCGAGTCTCAAAACACTTGATATCAGGAGAGTCTTGGCAAGGTTTAACAATGGGAGGCGATGCTGCAATGTGTAATCACAGCTGAGGAATTTACAGTTAACTTATCAGCATCGTAACGCTTGGCGAATATCAGAGACATAGAAAAAAACACATGTTTTGGCTATCGAAGGAAAAGATGGGACCGAGTGGAACCCCATTCAAAAAAGGGGGAGAACATACGAACTCCACGCAGAAAGGCACTGGGGTTGGCAAACATAGGTCCTGAGGATGCCTCCAGCGTACGAGGCGAAACGTCGTGATGGAGAGAGAGAGGGAGTGGTTGACGCGGCTGTCCCGAGAGAGCAGCTTTTCGAAGCAATCATCCAACACAGGTACATTATTGTTGAGGCATGGCCATGACCAAAGTGCTACCCGGGAGCACAAATAGACATCGATCATTACTGTACATCCACATCCTGCGTTATTTTTCTATACTTGTACATTTCCCTTCGCACTGCAATCACAATAATAATATATTTTTCACCTCAAGAGTACTTTTCACCAGAGGATCACAAAATTGCGCCCAGCCCTGGCCATTTGAAACTATTTATTTAAAACAAAAATCTATCACATTAGAATTGAAAGCATCCTTTTGTTAACGCCATTGCATCAAAATTCAACACAGAAGTTTGAAATTCCAGCATATTGACGCTTATTCAGTTGGCAAATAGTTGTAAAATAACTGGTTACTCGCTGATTTGTCTCTGTGTTTGCTTATTTCAGTCAATCAGCTTTTAGTTAAGCTGCAAGGAACAGTTGTCCAACGGGAAGGGGTAAGCAAGTTACAACATTTCAGGGCACCGGGGTCCATTTAGTCAGGGCAATTTATATAGGCAGCACGTTTTTGGACTGTGGGCGGAAATCGCAGTACCCGGCAAAAACCCACGCAGACATGGGGAGAAGGCGCAAACTCTACACAGGCACCCGGCCAGGAGTCTAACTCTTCCTGTTGTACGATGACAGCGATGTTCGCTGCGCCACTGTGCCGCCCATTTGGTAGCAGAACTCCTCCCAGAGCACTCCACCAATTTTAATGAACAAGATATCATCATAAAGCTTGCGATAGACGCTTGAATAAAATCAGAACTAACTTTGACCTTCCACGTGCGTGCGCCCGTTGATCTCGGGTGTGTATAGAATGCTGGGGGTGAGGGGGAAGTGGTGAGGGTGGGGGTGATGTGGAGGCCTTGAATCTGGTGAGTGTTGAGGATCAGTGTGTTAATGAGAAAGCATCACGGGTAAGGACCATTCGATGGGTGACAGAGCCTTCTCGCGCGCTGCTCCTAGATTCTAGAATGTCCTTTCGTTGGAGATTCGGTCAGCTGAGTTCCTGGGCATCTTCAAATCTCGTCTCAAGACTCACTTGTTCCGTAAGGCTTTGAAGTCCTCTGGATAGGACTGTTGCTGCGGCTCACTGTTGTCGTGCTGGGATGATGGCTCGCTGTTGACCTGCACCTGCTCAAGAACACTTATTCCTTCCTTCATTTGTTTAACAATTATTTTTTTCTTTTATTTTATGTCCTGGCAGCACGGTGGCCAAGTGGGTAGTGCTGTCGCCTCACAGCAAGAAGGTTCCGGGTTCGAATCTCGGCTCGGGTGCCTTTCTGTATGGAGTTTGTATGTTCTCCCCGTATCCGCGTGGGTTTTCGCCGGGCATTCCAGTTTCTTCCCACAGTCCAAAAAACATGCTGCTGCATAGGTTAATTGGCTTGCAGACTAAATTTCCCACAGTGCCCGGTGATGGACTGGCGTCCCACCGTGGGTATATCTCTGCCTTGTACCCTGTGTCTGCCGGGATAGGCTCCAGCTCACCGCGACCTTGTACAGCACTAAGCGGTTTCTGATAATGAGATAAGATGATTTTATGTCCTCTGATTTATAGCCATGATTCGACTTTCAATTTAACTACTCTAATGTTATGATGTAGGTTTTCACGGCTCGATGCATGATGATTGCTTCGAAAAGCTGCTCTCTCGGGACAGCCGCGTCGATGACTCTAATGTTGTTGTTGTTGACATATGAACGGCAAATCAACAACAAATATTATTGTTGTTGATTTGCCGTTCATATGTCATTGTTGCTGACGTGCCGTTCTCTCCACAGCTCTGTGCAGCGCTTTGTGACCCTCGGGTGAAAAGCGCCGTGGAAGGGCAATTATTATTATTATTATTATGCGCGTTAACGAGTGGAGTCAGTGGTGCGCCACGAATCTGGCATCCAGAGTTCGATTCATGGCCAATACTAGCAGTGAGGATTTACTGGACGGGTCCTGGCCTCCCCAAATTCGACTCAGCCTCAAATGAATACTGGATGCTCTGTGTCAACATTGCCACTGGGACAGACAAAGGCTGCCGCTCGTGGTGCTGGTCACCCACCCGGGGCCTTCATAGGTGCTCGCTAACAGCACTTGACTGTACAAGTCTGTTAAGGCTCTGCGGGGGGGAGGGGATATCTATCTTTGTGTATGGTATCAAGGGTAGATGGTGACCATCTGACGAGCATTGTGTCCGAGATATGTCAGTCCTCACCATCGGACAAACTGTCCTCTCTGGTTGGCAGCGAGACAAGGCTCGAGCATTTGCTGCTCGGCGAACCCCGGGTCTGTGCTGATGGTTGATGTCACAATGACAGCGTGTGTCTGCTGTGTGAAACCGAGCTCTGGCATTTGCCTAAATCGTGGTCTTGAGTAATGCGCAGCAGCCCATCCCAACATGAGCGCCAGATACAGAAATCCCCAGAAACCACAACCGATTGTGGCAAAACGCCGTTGACTTGTAAGGCTTATGGAAAGTCCAATCTCACTGCCCACGAACTCATCCGCGTTGTTCCTTGGCCCTTTTTCAGTTCCGTTGTATTCAACAATTTACTTCGTCATCCACCCCCGCCCCCCTTTAGTCACGGAGAAAACACACGTGTTTTCGCCCACATTATATAATCATACCTTGCTAAGCAATGTCATGAATTCCAACGCATGACATTTCAGGAAAGGAACTGAGGGGTCCTGTGGATTTTTGACGTTCGGGGGATGAGTCACGCAAGTAAAATGTGAGGACAAGACATTTTATGGGTTTGTTAGTCCCAAACAGAGCTCCCACACAAGAGCCTCAATTAAATAGCAACAGCCTGTTGTGGTTACTCAGGAAAGGGAGTACTTAGACACTGTTCATCCGGGGGGTATATGTTTATGAAGCTGAAGCGGATTTCAGATTGTGGCCAAAACCATATTGGCTCTGTGAAATAATATTATTTGCTGCCTCCTTTCATTTATCAGGCAGAGTGACAATCACTGAATCTCAAGATTGAATTTCAGGAGGGTCTTGTACTGGGATATTTGGCCAATTCCAGTATTTGATGGGTTTTTTTTTCCCCATATGGAAGTAAAGCAGAGACCCTACAGATATTCATGCATGGAAGGAACTCATGCTTAATTATGCCATCTCCTTAGCCTTCCATGTAGTCCCACGCTTACAACACCTAAGAAGCCCCAATGTCTCATCTCTCATCTCATTATCTGAAACCGCTTAATCCTATATAGGGTCACGGTGAAGCCGGAGCCTATCCCGGAAACACAGGGCGTAAGGCAGGAATACAGCCGACGACGGGACGCCGGTCCATCGCCGGAAGCCCCAATGGTCCCCCATCAATCCGAGTTACTAAAGCATTGATATTGCGTTTTCCTGAACTGATTGCCTTTTGACAACACTTGGCTAACACTGAGATTGGGCTCTAATGAAAGCTGTCTCTGGTGTGAGCCAATCAGTTTCAAGGACAATGTCGATATTAATCAAAGCATTTTTGTTTGCATGATCTGCCACAAGTGTGTGTTATTTTTATTACAAACTTGACACTTTGTGAAAGATGTTAATTGGTGTTTAAAAACCTTAACACTTGTATTTTTTGCATGAATGGTAAAACCTGTTCTGTCTGTTACAATATTTAGTCCAGATATTTAAATGTGGTTGTATGAAACTCATTCGCTAAGAGGCAATGTTTCACAGAAGGCAGTGCAGCATTGCCTCTCGCAGGTATCTGCAGCATATTGGTTATCACAGGGAACACAGGGGGCCTTAAGGTCATCCGTAAATCATGCAGAACACTCGGCGGATTATCCTACATGTACCGCATATAAAACGCAATGAAATAAATGCAGCGTTTTTACCAAATCTGATTGTGGAGAAGCGTGACTAAATAGCAGCTTTTCCCGGGTGAATGCCCAGCGTACAGCAGTGAATTCCATGCGGCTGATGTCATAGCGACGACATCACAACCTGTTGGAACACTTCACCCCCTGCCCCCCTTCCTCCCGCCCGCCCGCCCCCCCCACACGGCCTTCTTCCACCCTTCGCCGAGGTTTGTTGGGAATTTATCAGCGATGTGACCCCAGCTGCGTGATTTCGCCAATTGCACTTCCCAGGTTTCACGATGCCACCCCGAGCCGTGTGCCAGGGTTTCGGAGCAGACGCATTTGACGGAGTTGTTTCGCTTTACACGAGCCGTGTGTTCTGGACCATGCTTGTTCTGAGTCCGATCATAAACGACGCAAGGAGCTCATAACAGGGTACATAATGCGGTCACTGCTCCCACCAGCACACGAGGCTGACGGTGAAAGCTTGTCTTCCCATCTCATCTCATTGTCAGAAACCGCTTAGTCCTGTACAGGGTCGCGGTGAGCCAGAGCCTATCCCGGCAGACACAGGGCGCAAGGGGTGAAAGCTTATGCATCAGGTGAATAAAAAATATTCAATTGTGCCCCCAGCAAGACAGTCAATCACCCACTACCTCTGTAAGAGACTTTGTGACACTCGAGTGAAAAGCGCTCTCGAAGTGCAATTATTATTAAGAGCTGCACAGAAATGTAATGCCTAGTACTCATGCACAAATTACATGTTTATTTAAATGCATGTTTTGTGCAAGTATATTTTAGTTGTATTTTAAAAAAATGTATTTTGTTTGCATTCGAATTGACATAAGGGTGGTCGCTTTATTTTATTATACAAAACAATCCCACAAAATGATACCGTACATTGCATATTCCATATCATTATTTACATTGATAAGGTCCCATGATTTAAAGAGAGTGCTCGTCCCAAAAATATCTGATAACATAGAGAGGTGAGCGAAGGCATGTTGGACTGCTTTTGATAAAAAAAATTATAACAATATGATCATTAAAAAGTGAAGGCGATAGCAGTAATGCTTGACAAGGCTGTCTCAAAAGAACAGCTATTCAAATCAATTCTCATACATCGAGCCGTGAAAACCTACATCAGTACAATGAAAACAGCATACCAATGTTCCTAGAGAATAACATTTCTCACTGCGCAAATATTCACAGTGACACGTGGGTCAGAAACATGATTACTGACATAAGGCTATATGAAGTAGCAGAGACACACGCTGGAAATTAACTTAAGCGAGACACGGAAAAGAAAAGTTTTACGCCAACTGGAAGCATCATATATCGTGGCCACTTCTATTGCCGGTATACTAAGCTTATGCAGTGAAACGGCTCGCCGTTAATAAGGGCGAGTGGGCTTTGGGCAGGGCATGTCGCTGGAAGGGACGATGGCTGATGGATGAGACTTGTCGATGGAATGGCAGCCCAAAAAAGGGAACATACCTCAGAGGACAACCACAGAGATAGATTTATGAGATTAGCGCTTTGTGTGGTACAGAGATTGATTATAGTTTCCTAAGACTGCCAGGTAGTTGCAAGGTGGGGGAGACCTTATTCAAACAGTAGATGGATCATGACTGCTGCTGAAAATGATGATTACAGAAAGAGGTCAGGTTTCCACGGCTCGATGCATAAGAATCGCTCCTAAGAGCTGCTGTTTAGGGATAACAGTAGCGAGCATTCCTCCTCTCTCCTTCGCGACATTTTGCCTTTAACGTTGGAGGCATCCTCAGTCAGAAGGTGCCTCAAACTGGCTTCTCACTGATCACGCCTCCAACGTGAGAGGCGAAACATCGCGAAGGAGAGACGAGGAACGCTCCACGCAGCTGTCCAGAAAGATTTGCTCTTAACAACAATTCCAGGATGTTAATCAACATGTTGGTTTTAAGACACTGTATTACTTCCGATTTCGCCATTGAGACGTTGCTCACAACGACTGCTCGTGGAGTTTGAAGAGACGGTGGAGGGGGGGGGTGGGAACCTGTATCATACCGAGCGACCATGGAGCCCTGGGGACGAAGCAGTCGTCTCCACATCCCAAGGTTTTCCCCCGGGTTTGACACCCAAGCCGGTTACTCCGGCGCTCAGCTCTGGGAGCCGCGGTGGACGAGGCTCCCGGTCGCGTACAGCTGTGCGTGTGGGTTTTTTTTTTCATCCTGCATTGACGAATCGTAAGAGATATCACGATAGCCTCTGCGAGACCAGACAGGGTGTGCGCAGGCCAAGGAAGCCACCTTGCTATCAGCGTTGCAACGTGTATGGCAATGAGATAATAATTCATTCCAACTACCCCCTACCTCCCTAGTGATGCCATGAATTGTCATGATTCGTTGCATCACTTAGAATCAGTTCCGTAAGCAAGATTTTAGTTTATTCTCATTTCACCATTTGATTTGTATTGATTTTTGCTATTTTCCTGTCTGGTTAAAATAGTGGTGTTTATTCTGTTTGTCAGCATGGGTAAAGGTGCAGCCCTGGAGTGAAATCCCTCGTGCCATTACTGGCAGAAAGAGCCTTCACTAAGAGGAGCTCTAACAAGTCCCTTTGTGCATTAATTGGCATTGATAAATAATGCATTCTCTTACGGTAGACCCTTTTGGATGTATTCTGAGTGCAAAAATCAATTTTAATTGAGATTCCAAGCAGAACCCAACTGCTACCCAAAGGAGCCACGGATATTGGGGAACCCAACTGATGCTGGTGTAATCCACTGTTGGTGGAGCCCACCGATATTGGTAAAACGCACTGATATTGGTAAAACCCACCGATATTGATAAAACCCACTAATATCGGTAGAACCCACTGATATTAGTGGAACCCACTGACACAAGGAGAACAAAGTGATCTCGGAGATGAAAAAATGTTGCAATTTAAGTGCAGTGTTGGAATAGTGTTTATCAGGGTTTGGTCCACAATGTAAGAATTTTCTCTTCAAATGATAAAGCTTTTGGTCAAACAAAGTCGTATTAGAACCAGGAGTTCCTACTTTCTTTCAGGATGCTTAAACTTGGGTCGCTAGTCACCGTGTAGTGGAATAACAACTCTGCACCGCACCAATCTCACTTATGAGATATCAACGTGAATACCTGGACTTTGTCAGTGGCTGAGATTATGGAATCCAATTGCAGTGACGGTATTCCAAGAACCTGCACTGTGTGTGGAAACGTGTAACAAGTAACTATGATCACCACGGCTTGGCAGCACCTCAAGAATGTAAGATTAGGAGGCATGTCAAGGTTAGAGTTAGTTTCGATTATTGGACACTGGACAGGCCACGGAGCACGTGGAACTTGTGGAAACGACGCGGTAGGGGTGGTTTTGAAAAGACGGGGGAAAAAAAAAGACCCCACTGGGCTCCGTGGAGTTTGGGTGACCTTGACGGAGAGCATTCCTCTGACGATAAACAGTCGAGCTAAAATCAAGGATATCTGACGCAAATTCAAAACGCATGTACCAATGTAGGTTGTCACGGCTCGAGGCGTGATGATTGCATACAACAGCTGCTCTTTCGGGATAGCCGTGTCGAGCACACCTCCTCTCTCCTTCCCGACGTTTCGCCTCCCATCTGGAAGGCATCCCCAGGCGTGCTGTGACTGTGTTGGGTTGTGTGTCGTCAAGCTACTTAATTTTGGAAGGCGAACATCGCGATGGAAAGAGGAGGAGCGCTCGATACGGCTATCCCAAAAGAGCAGATTTAAAAAATCATTATCAATACCGCTTTGATCTTGTACAGGATCCCGGCCGACAGAGGGCGCAAGGTGGGGGAATACCCAGGATGTGACGCCAGTGCATCGCAGGGGACACTTTTTTGGGGGTAATTTACTCATCAGGCCAACTGACCTAGGCAGCAACGTGTCTTTGGATGGTGGGAGGAAACTGGAGTACCCGGCAAACACTTTATGTGGGCACGTGAGAGGGAGAACACACAAACTCCACGCAGAAAAGCACCCGAGCCTGCACCAGAGCCGGTGCCTTTCTGATAATAATTGCATTTATAGAGCAGGTTCACCCGAGGGTCAGTGCGCTTTTCAGGTGGTACACCTGGTGAACTCACCCAGTCTATATATGCGTTGTTTATATTACTCGGGCTATTGCGGGGCAGATGTGGGAGCCCATGCTTCCAGCTACCAATCATCATTCGCACTATTAGAAGCTAAGCAGGGTCGAGACTGGATAGCGCTTGAATTGGCAAGCTCCATGCATACAACCGGTGCTACCGGCTGTGGTGGGACTATGCTGTGGGCAGTGTGGCAACAACCGTAGCTTTACTGTACTGTGTCCCTCCCTGCCCGCACTTCAATACTTCACGCTCTCACCGACCCACGCTGGCCAGAGTGGTGAAGTCACGGTCAGCGGTGGATTGGCAGGAGGTTCCGGACACACACTTACGCTCGAAGGCTGTGGAGTGGGGCGTCCGTGCCGCCTGAACATTAACCCACGGTCACGCTGGAGTCCCCATCACCTCTCTACTACAGAGACGAGCAGAGGGAGTTCGAGTCTTGTGATAGCCGGCACACTGCCCAGCAGCTGTGGGCCACTACTTTAGAAGTGAAGCCCCCTCCCACTCACATATATATAGAGAAACAATTATCAAATGACTCTACCTTAGATCGATATTGCTCTAAATGAGGTAAAACGGCGCTAAGTCGAAGGACTTTCAAACGGGTTGCGTCCTATTATAAACTGGGCGCTAGCCTCAGGCGCTGAGTAAGCTGCAAGGTGGTAATGGTCTGACAGTAGGCGCTTTGTTATGAAGTGTGTTAATAAGCATCGCGTGTGACTGGGTTTCGGGGCTCCGAAGGCTTGTGCTGTAAGCCTCAGGGGCTCAGACCCAACTCTGCTCCGCTCTCTGAGCTACGGTCACGAACTCTGACACTTCGAGCACCAGGTTTAGGCAATGCGTTAGGTCCGCTTCGTTCAAATCCGCCAGAGCCAATGCCTCTGACCTCGCCAAAATTCGACTGTAGTTAAAAAAAAAATCGGAGGGGGGGGGGCATGTGTGGAATTTGGACTTGGCACTTCGTGGCCTGTTTGCCGTGAAGGGTTTATGAGGATGGGGTAAAGTACAGTCAGTGGCAGCTCACGGTCAGACCTGCTCGCTAACTTTATCGCGTTTGACTAAAAGGCATTAAAGCGTATACGCAGTCACGCTCGCTGCTCGGTAGACGTGAATGGATTAAAGTGCGTCGAAAGACATGGGCCATGCATTTTTGCAGCGCTTTGTGGCCCTCGGGTGAAAGGCGCTTTAGAAATGCAAATATTGTTAATACTAACATTTTCATCGTGGTGGCGCAGTGGTAACACGCCTCGCAGCAAGAAGATCCTGCGTTCAATTCCCGGCTCAGGTTCCTTTTCTGTGAGAAGTTGTTGTGTTCTCGCTGTACCACATGGTCCTCTTACCATGTGGAACTATTTGACTGGTAACATCTTAATAGATAGCAGACTCAGTGTCAGACAAATGTTGGCACCAGCTTACCTCTCCCCCACCTCTCTGCGGTTCCTCACTCCTCTGTGTCGCTAGCCTCTCTCTCTGAGAGCGAACTCAATTGTGCAGCACGTCATAAGTTGTGGAACGTTATTATCAACGCGTTGTGATTTTAATAAATGTCTGTATCATAGCGCATGTGTACAGCGGATGTTATTGTAGGCAAACAGATGGTTGGGGCTCCCTGATTGTGGGACATCGTCTTTGGAACAACAAGATGATGGGCTTTGCTTTTGTTGCTGCAAATGTCTCATCTCATCTCATTATCTGAAACCGCTTAATCCTATATAGGGTCACGGTGAGCCGGAGCCTATCCCGGAAACACAGGG
>JAZEWT010000016.1:18451527-18470865 GCA_036362905.1 Mordacia mordax | reverse complement strand
CCCGCCATGCCCTGCCCAGGAGGGCCGAGATGAGTGACTATTCCCCGTTTTGTGTTACAGCTATTTTTGTGGAAGTATGGCGAACACAGCAGGTTCATTGCCCACGCAGGAGGATGGTTAAGAGAATTTCTCCCGAGCCGAATGGTTGTACCCGGTTGCCTGCGAGTGCAGACAGACCACTTAAAGCAGTCCTTGCATCACCCCCCCCACACTCCCCTGTCCTCTCGTCTCATCACCCCTGTACCAGCCAAACGCAAAATCCCGTTGTCTGTGTCAACACTGCACCGTGTGATACCGCCTCGGTGGTTGAGCAAAGCCACTCCAGTGCACGCAGGCTGGCAAAAATTCACCTGCCCACAGCAAGGTCACATTGAATTGTAAACGATCAATCGTACTGGTGCGTGACATTGTTGGTGGTTAAGGTCGGGATACATCTTGTAAGCATTCCGTTTTGTGCACGAAATTGAGGCGTTTTGTATTTAAGGGCCATGGCATTTGAAAGGAACTTTGTTGCCGCATGACTAAAGGTTTGAAGAGCGATATGTTTGTTCAAGAAAGGGCAACAATATATGTGCAAGTCATGTGCAGCGTTAGACGCAAGTAGGTCATGCAACGGAATGGGTTCTCGGGTTTTCACAGCAGTTTATTGACTGCAGATTATTTAAAACATGTCAGACTCATGAGAGTGTATGATGCCCTGAGTTTAATGCTGTAGGGAGTCTTTATTTTTAACCAGGCAAAATATAATGGTGCTGAAAAGAATAATCCTTCATCAATGACTTAATCAAAAGGCTCTCACGCACACCTAGAGTTAAACAATATAAGTCGCTATTACAATCGTGACAGTTACTTTTTCCCCACAATTGTGAGTTGTAAGCTACTTGCACGTTGATAACTTACGAGCGTGTGGGGATAGATTACTCAACATAGATTTATTTTATTTTTCTAAAGCAAATGATATTATATACATTGCTACGATATTAATGGGTGACAAAAAGGAAAAAAAATAATATATCGCCCATTAATGAAATAATTTAAGGACATGAACGATATGGTCAAAGACTAATAATAACAATTGCATTTATAGAGGGCTTTTCACCCGAGGGTCACAAAGCGCTGCACAGGGCTGCGGAGAGAACGGCACGTCAACAACGACAGAGAACCATTGAAATGACATGGGCTCTGAATCTGTGTGCATGTGCTTGGCATGCAGCGTCTCTGCAGCCGTCTGTTAAGGTATAAACGTTCACAATTACAGTGCTGTACACCAGGTGTCTCATATTATTGACATTATATGGGGGGGGGGGGGCGTTAGTACGTTCGTGCAGTAACGATGGGAATGCGTAGAGCAGTTCAGCCGATTGGCAGTGGTTCAGTGAATTAAAGTAATCATCGTTGGAAAAAAAGAGAAAGGTTTACCTGTTTTTAAACGCTATAGCGTCTGTGTCGTAATTTATTCAACTGTAAATATTTATACTGTCATTGCCATACCAGCTCACACGCTCTTGTTTATTTTTCGCGCTGATTGTCACTTGTTCTTCATGCTGTCATGTAAAGGATGCTGTTGTTGCCGGGGTTAAACGGACGGTATCCAGGTTCATCCGGGTTGGCCGCTTGCCCTCCAATCGTGGGGGTATTGGTGCAGAGTTTTACTGCCAGATGCCTTGGGATTGTTATTCGTCTGAAACCTCACCCTGGACCTGCTCGCCGAGGGAGAACCTCGCACGAGTGCTACACTCGAGGGGACACAGCTTTGAGGTTTATTGGAAAACGCAAACCTCTCCACCACGATAAGTTTACGATCAATCTCGGTGTGGTGGTGGTGGTGGTGGGATGCAAAGGATGCCACATTACTGTAACGTCCAGCTTGATTAGCAATCCATAGATTGATGATTGCTTCGAAAAGCTGCTCTCTCGGGACAGCCGCGTCGATGGCTCTCTCTCGTCCATAGATTGTCGGTTCCTTCTCCCGCACAAGCTGTTGAAATAACGAGGGCAGGTTCCACCAACCCAACTCTGTCCACCAAGCAGTAACAATGGATTCGTCACCGTTCGTCGAAAGGCAGGTCACATGTGGTGGGGTAAAGTGTGGGTTGTCCCACCTCTTCCAAGGCTTTTAGCCATTGGGGAAAATGAGGCCAAAATAATTGTCTCGTGGGGCTTTATAATTCTGCCTCCAGTGGTGGCCCTTTTACCAGCAGTGACATGAGCAAGCATTTGCAGGGCTCCACCTTTACCTGTAGCAGCACGTAGTTCCAATCCAGCAGTATGTATGTTAAGTGGCACCTTGTTTGTATTAGAACAAAATATAAAAAATAAAAATCGTGGTTCACGCTAAAGAACGAGAAAATAATCCACATACATTTCGTGAACGAATCTGATTGCATGGAAACGTTTACCGCGTGATTACGTTTACCGCCGTGTGAGTGTTCCTCATCTCATTGTCAGAAACCGCTTAGTCCTGTACAGGGTTGCGGTGAGCCGGAGCCTATCCCGGCAGACACAGGGCGCAAGGCAGGGATACACCCACGATGGGACAACTCCACACAGAAAGGCACCCGAGCCGAGATTCGAACCCGGGTCCTTGTGAGTGTTGAGCGAGGTTAAATGAAAATATCGAGGGGTCATCGCTGCCATGAACCCGACATCGCAAGGCTTTTTTTTCTTCACAATTGCTTTTAAAGTCGATCGTTCTCTTACAGACGTCTGAGGTTTCCTCGCTAATACTGAAGGTACAGACTGGCACATTAATTCACTTTGACATTTTAAAAGCATGTGTACACTCAAACCTATACACTCGTAATGCACACTTTGCTCGATATCTAAAAAAAAAAGCATTATTTTAACTTGTCTAAACAAGCATTTCAGTTTTTTTTTGTTTTTTATTAAAAGTTTATTTTCTTTAAATTCTCATTCAAAATATGTAACCACATGAAAATGATGTCAAATGAGCAGGTATTTAACAGCGTTTGGCTTTGATTAACGTTGTTCATGTAAATAGAATTTGTGTGAAACTGCCAATGTCACTTGTCATCCTCGTTACCCAGGATGGGGGTTCAGTGTCGTTTACCAATAGCCTTTACCAACGGTACCAATTCTTAGAAGACCAGAGGAAAAGTCTGTAGCCGGCCCTCTAAACATGACATGGCCAAGATTTAGGCCAACATCCTCTTGGAGTGGTTGGCAAGCTTTATGCACAAATTTCAGTGCAGCAGAAGTTCAAGCTCAGTTACTGCCAGCTGTGTTTGATCTCATTATATTTCTAATCTAGATCAGGTATAACCTTGTGTTTCGTGTAGAGCTTGTGGTTTCGTGTAGCGCTTAGCAGGACACTTACCCAAGTACTGATGTAAGTTTTCACAGCCCAATGCATGATGATTGCTTTCCAAAGCTGTGCTTTCGGGATAGCTGTGTGGATCGCTCCCCCTCTCTCCTTCACGACGTTTCACCGCCCACGTAGGAGGAATCCTCAGGTGTTCTGAGTCTCAGTGGAAAATTAGCGTGGTGTGTTATAAATGTTCCTTTGACATCAGGGAACATATCGCACAAGACACTCGTTTTTCCCTCAGTCTCTCTACAGGGAAGGTGAAACATTACGGACCAAATAGGGGAAGCGCTTGACAAGGCAATCCTGAAAGAACAGCAATTACCTACTTTACCGTTTACACAAATGATTATGATTTCAATGACTTACCCATTCCGAGTGTGCCAATGGAGGTAAGGTGATGGGCAGCACGTGGTAATGTCATCAGCATCACCCGCATCACACTGGACGAAGCTTGTAGAGGTTGGGTTGGCGGCTGCTGAAAAAACGTTATAAATTTTTAGTCGATTGATCAAGTGACTTGCCTACATCGAGTCATTGTCCTGGCTTTAGTTTAATCGATCTAAACTGTTGGATATGTTGTCGTGCACAGGGACCCGAACGAAGTAGATCAATTTATTGAGAATCTGGGTCTGGAGTCGCGATGATGTGGGATTCACCATAATTGCAGCCGTGCCCTCTGTGCCAATCCATCACTCGACCGTTGCTTTTCACCTAAACTATAGACGTGCGCTCTGTTAAGCTTTAAAAACTATGTTAGCAAAACGTTTCTATTTACACCCACCGTAAATGGTGATCCATTTAGAGAGATACCCAAGTGAAATGAACAGAAATTATAGATAAATAACGATTAACGTTTTAAAATCCAAGCATGCCTGCCCTCCATCTCAATAGACACCATCTCTAAACACTTCGCTCCATTGCAATGTGGCACGGCCACTTTTGCAATTCTGCGTTCAATCACCCACCGAGACGGCAGAAAGTGAAGGCATTCCGTTCAAACGAGAGTAAGTGGAATGTCAGTGCATGGATTGTACTGTCCATTCCGTTGTTTCCAGACTGCATCTTATCCTGCATCTAGTTGCACGTTTAAAGGGTGGACTCCTGTTATCCGGTCCCACACGGTTCAGTTAATTAATCCATCAAGGCTGTTGTTATGCAGTTCCCATCATCACATCTGACGATTCCCTTGTGAAGAGCCTTAATGATGACTAACCACTAGGGCAAAACTAAGCTGGTGTATGCTATGTGTCAAGTTTTGTACGGTGTGGTAATTAAAGTAATCATTTACTATGAGATGTGCTTAAAACTTTTTGATGGGTTGTTTTGTACATGGAAATGATACAGCTTTTTAACTAAATAATTTTACACTTATTCTGTCCCCTGAATGTTTATTTAATTAGGCGCGCAGCTTGTTTTTTTTAAGGTGTTGGTATTTTTGTTTCTGTGTAGGTTTGTTTCCATGCGGTACTAGACAAATCCATTTTTATTTATTGTAAATACTTTGTAGAAACAATGGCTTTTGGACATACTCAGTTGGAAATATGTTTCACGTAAAACTGAAAGTATTAAAACCACGACACGCGGTGCTCTAAATTTGGCCACGAGGATCACGGCAGCTTTAAAAAAACAAGTAAATATTAATCATTGCTGGATCAGTGGCCAAATCTTAACATTTATCTAAGGCATCACATGAATTGGAAGTAGATTATGGTTGTATCATTCAGAACCAAATGGCTGTGGAAATTAATTCAACGTCGTTTATGCTGCTCATGCTCTCTAGCCTGCTTAGTTGGGTATCAGTTGGAATGAAAATCGCCTGATTTGTATTTGCAAACCCTTGTTTTAGTACTCTACTTCCTTCACACTGCTGTTTATCCTCAGCATACAGAGAGATTGTGCGGAAAATACTCTGCAAGAGCAGGGCTGGAAATTTGGCAGAGCACTTCGACGAGTGTGAAAAAAGATTTTTTAAAAACTTTACCAATAAACAGCCATCTCAAAGAATTGCCACTGCGTGAGATTCTGAGACATTTTCAGCTGTGTATGTCTGAGTCTAATTAGATGACACACACGTAAAATAGATATCACGGTCATGAATTATAATAAACAAGTAACGTCCTAAAATGACTAACATGTGTTACAAATGTTTATTGTCCAGCTGTTAACTGTTACGAACAGAAAAAAAATACAATAAAGGCTTTTCATTGTTACCAATCTGTGTGTATATGTATGTTCTACTTATAATCGTGCAAGTGTTTTATATTTTTTATGTATGTTCACACTTGTGCCGGATTCGAATCCGTTATAAGCATGGATTATATGTGCCCAACTTTGATATTCTTACGGCTTATTCCAGCTTTACTTCCCACTTGTTGATGACTAGTCTGCAACTTCAGAGAGCCAGAACCAATATTTCCAAAAGAACATCGGCAAAAAATCCAAATCAAATCAGCCATGTGATTAGAAAATGTCAACAACACATGTTACGCGCTTCGAACAAGATCACCTATCGAGTAGACGCTCTGCTAGTGTGTATCAACAGCTGAATTGCTGCAAGCACGATTCTGTTATGTAAGAATATATTTGAGATTGTTAAAAAAACATGCATTTTGTAAAAAAAAAAAATCAGCCTTGGCATATCTAACGTAGTAAAAAAAACGATTCTGTACTATTTTAATTTGAATGCTATTGAAATGTTCGGTGTGGTGATTGTAATATAACAGTGTTCATTTACTACGGAAAACGTTCCACCTGTATGTGTGTGCCCATGCTGATAGGGCATCGCCCACTGCGTCACTGCTCCAGTCTGCTTTTTCACACAAAGACAAAGATCCCGGGGCGGCGCGGTGGCCCAGTGGGTAGCGCTGTCGCCTCCTCACAGCAAGAAGGGCCCGGGTTCGAATCTTGGCTCGGGTGCTGCTTTCTGTGTGGAGTTTGCATGTTCTCTCCCCGTCTCCGTGTGGGTTTTCGCCAGGCACTCCGGTTTCCTCCCACAGTCCAAAAAACACGCTGCTGCATAGGTTAATTGGTTTGCAGACTAAATTGCCCGTAGTGCCCGGTGATGGACTGGCGTCCCATCGTGGGTATATCCCTGCCTTTCGCCCTGTGTCTGCCGGGAGAGGCTCCGGCTCACCGCGACCCTGTACAGGACTAAGCGGTGTCTTACCTCTGCAAGATTTGCGGGTGAGTGCTGCTCGTCAGCACCAAGTGACAGCTGCAACGGCTTACAACGGGGGGGGGTGTGGGTGCGACGAGTACTATGCTCGACCGCCTTTGTCTCCCCAGCGCTGGTGTTTACACACGGCACTCCAAAACACACACACACACACACTGTGCGTTTGACCCGTTCAGAGCAGTTCAACAACAACTGTTATGGTTGAGAGCGTTACACTGAGGACACTCGCATGTAACGTTACGGAACAATAAAACAGTTTGAAAGCCCCCTTATTTATGCACCCTCGTGTGTGGCAGGAAAACCCATCTGGCAAGAATCCTGCAGAGGAGGAAACTGAAGATACCATCGTCTATACAACACGTACGTTTCCAGAGCTGACAGTTTGGTACCAATCCAATTTTGTGTTGCCAAAACAAGGATCAGTTGAGTTGTACTCTCGGTCAAGCGAGAATTTTTGCAAGTTTGATGACACAATTCTGGCCGTTTCAGAGTTTTGTGAGGGCCCATGGCCAGAGGCACCATTTCTAAGTTCTTATCGTCAAGTCGAAAAAATGTTGGTTGCGATATTTAACACTGGCGGTGTGTTTTTCTGTAAAGTTCGCCGGTTCGGCCAACTTTTTAGAGCCAGAACAGAATGCATGATAGACGATGGAAGGAGATTGTACCGTTGCTCATTCTGTTTCGTGTTCAACAACATCCGTCCAAAAGTTTCTTCAACGTTGACTGCTTTGTGCCCCCTCTTAGTTTTTGCATTGGTGCCACCCTTACGCAAAGCCACGCTACAAAGTTATGCCGTGAGGTTTCACAATGGAAGATTGTACATACATAAATGCGCACATAGAACACAATGTGCATTTGCTTCAGCACTTACTTGCAACTGCATTTCAAAGCATTTTAAAAATTGCACGTAAATAACAATAACAAAAAGCTGTTGTCAGATTGTGGATTAAGTACAGTGCTGTGAATAGATTTGGCTGACAGTTCTCACTGACAAGGCCCTGTCACTTTGAGGGGGCGCTCTCTCCGATAACACCTAAAAAACAGCAATATTTGTTTAGTAAGCCGGACCGTGAATGAGACCCAGAAAATCGAAACCGGTTCAAGGATTTCTTACTTAAACAAATGCTGCAGGCTACCCCAAATCTAGTCCAATAGAAAGTAAGCAAATAAACAAATATGCAGATATAAAGAAATCAGATTAGTTCATTTATTTTACAACTAAAAATGCTTCCCAAGAATGAAAAACTATATTTAATATATTATGGTTATGTCGAACTAAGCAATCTGTTGATAGACAATCCAATGAAACCTGATATAATGGACTAATATGGGGAAAGGGTGCCTGAAAGTGCGTTACATCCAGATGCTATATGATCATATCTTGTAACAAACTACATATTATTAACACCGCTAAACAGCGTAATACGGATATCAAATAGCAGCAATAAAAACGCTCCAACAAATATATATTATTTGCATTATTTTTAGTGCAGACCAATGTCGCGGAAGTTACGGACAGTGTCCATTGTTTCAGAAGTTTATTGACAAGAGGTCGCTGGCATCGAAATTTTACCGTGCATTCGACAGCGAACGAATACTTTGCGTGCCATGAATTGAAAATTGACATTTCCGAGACGGATGTTTGCAGTCAAGGAGCCAATGATTATTGCGATTGTACACGCGTTAAAGAGAGCGCACGGACATGGGAGCATGCACTGCACACCCTTTCAGCAGGTCATGAGTCCTAACTTCGACCACCATCATTAATATAAACACAAAGTAACACGAATAACAAACTTTAAAAAAAAAATTCCCTCCAGTTTAATTTTTTTAAAGTAAATAAATGGAATTAAAAAGTCGCTGTCGAATAACCGCTCAGTTTATTTACATTTGACTTATTTTATTAACCAAGGCAATGTTATAATGTATCCATTTCAAGAGGTTGTAAAATGTCACTTACGGAGGAAAAACTTGAACTTTCAGATGCTGGAATGATTCCTCATTCTGCCGCGCGAATATTCGGAGTACCTAGGGGAAAAAATCACGGGTAAGAGTGGATAACCAAAGGAATTAACAAATCATTTACACTTCAAATTCATCCATTTCTACGACCAGTGCCTGGTTATCTCCCATCTTAACGCATTTGTGAAATTCATCCATCTATTAGATCTTACAACCTTTGTAATCAAATCGCTGAATTACAAGTGTGTAACCTATCTGGTGATTTCTTTATTTTTTATATTCGACATTGTTCGGTATTTTCTTTTAAGAAATTCACATGAAATAACATTTACATAAGAAACACGTTTGGCTATATGATGATAGAGTTCAGCTCAGGGCTAAACAACACCAAACGTTGCCAACTTGCTTGCAGGAGAGCAACATTCAGACAGTTATGGCCTTTCGAGGCCCTAACTCAATGTCAGCCAGTCTAATGACGACTGAAAAGAAAAACCAGTCCAGTTTAGGAACTGGGTAAGTGGGGCCTGGGCTGGATTCCCTTAACAAGGCCTTACTGGGCAAAATGTACTCTAATGAGGCTACATGATCCTGTTTAAGGGTAAGGGAAATATATTTTAACCGTAAGGTTTGGGCTGTGTCATCCAGGGAGGCAGTTGTCATGTTACAGGATCAGCCGCAAAGAGACGCGCAACTAACGGCATCTATCACAATCAGAGAATTTCAGTGCTGGATTTTAGATAAATACAAAATAATTAAATCAGACAGCTAAAAGTAATATATAGCGTTGCATTAACCAGCGTAGGCGAGTCAAAGTGTCACTGAATATTCATTCTTGCTGGATGGCAGTGGGAGGCGCGAGGGGTTGAGTGACCAAGCAGCGCATTGGAACGCAATTGAGTTCTAGTAAGGCCGGTCCGCAATTGAGTTCTCGCCAGGCCGATCCGCAATTGAGTTCTCGCAAGGCCGGTCCGCAAAATCGTGGAAACGGCATCGAGGCACGCGTTCCATTCGCCATTCACATGCGAACGCTACTCACCGTGGGGTGGCATGGTGGCACGCTGAGTCGTGCTCCTGTCTCGAAGCAATAAACTCATAAACTGCTGAGTTCAATTCCCAGCTGTGGTGCCTTTCTGTGTGGCGTCAGTATGTTCTCCTCGTGTCCGAGTGGGTTTCTGTTGGGTACTCCGGTTTCCTCACACAGTTCGAAAACATGCTGCCTAAGTGAATTGTCCTGACCAAATTGCTCCTGGTGCCCCGAGATGTAACTTGCTTACCCCTGGACAACTGTGAAAACGATCGACGTATTTCAACAGTTTCTTACAGCTAAAATCAAAACTGACTGCACGCCTGCTCTTGTGCACGGGTGCAGTAGCAGTGGTGTGCTACTGTCTGTAAGCACAGCCGTATAAATATTTTAAGTGACAAAATATACAGCGGTCAGTGCTCCACCTGTCAAGATGCAAAAAATTACGGGCGAGTTTTTCTTTTAAGCGTTGTTCTGACCGACAACAATGCTACGTGATTTTCCACAGCTGCAGAAATGTTTGCAACCAAGAGGGCCTCTCACCCCTGTTCCTGTAAACACCGTGACAACAGAGCGTACGCTGTATAAATAACGCGCTGAGTGCCGTCGACCTTCCACGGATACGAGAGTCGCCGCTGTTCCCGCCACAGAGTGATGAACTCTCTACCTCTCGAACAAAAAAAATGTAACGTCATAAAAATAATAATGCATGACCGTTCCCCAAAGCACTGAGAGATGACAGCAGCAAAGTGGGACAAATTGCCACGTTGAGGCCCGCAGAACACGGAAATCCGAGTACTTATGAATGTTTTCATGGCTCGATGCATGATTATTGCTTTCTACAGCTGTTCCTTCGGGACTGTCATGTCGAGCACTCCTCCCCTCTCTCGATACGTCTATCTCGATAGATCAGCTTTGGAAAGCGATTGTCATAAATATTTGTGCCAATAAAAGCCCTGTATGTTGTACTAAGTTGAACAAGAGAAGCAATGTGCCAAAAGAAAGATTTAGGTTGATACTAATAAACAGTTATTTGTCAATGTAATGATGTAGGTTTTTCGCGGCTTGATGCGTGATGATTGTTTCGAAAAGCTGCTCTCTCAGGACAGCCGCGTCGATCGCTCCCCCTCTCTCCGCATCGCCTCGAACGTGTAAGGCGAAACATCGCAATGGGGAGAGAGGGAGCGATCGACGCTGCTGTCCCGAGAGAACAGCTTTTCGAAGCAATCGTCAGTTATTTGTCAATCCACTGGTGGATTAAGGCCTCTCTATATCATGCTGCTCATGGAGGTTGTTTGACAATACTTCACCAAATTGGCCAGTGCTGATTGGTGAAGGGGAGATGAGCCATGGTTTGGTTCTGATATCTCTCAACACCAATTATAGCCTCAAACGGGGATTGATCTGTGGATGCCAAGTAGAAAACTGCAACTTTCAAACCACTGCACCGCATTGGTATTCAGTGTGGTTTAACCTTAGGCAGGCCGCTCTCCCCGAGAGAGCAGCTTTTCGATGCAATCATCACTTAGGCAATCTTGTTTTTTTCCAAGCATTCTTTCAGTGCATTATTATTATTATTTGCAAGTCATTCATTTTCAATTGGCCACTTTTCCTGTGAAGGTCATGGCAATATCATTTGCCAACAAGTGAAATAACCTCAATAGCCAAAGTGTGTTCCTTCTCGAGTGAGCAAGTGGAGAGAAGGGGCGGCAGACCTCCTTTGTTTGTGGCCCAGAGGTAGAGGTGGGAATGTCAAATCGATGCGGAGCAGTCTGTCCACAGAACGACCACACTGACGATGTTGCCAGCGTGCGCCACCTATCTCGCTCACGCGGCCGGGGTGGCATTGCCAGAGGAGACGAAACAGGGATGCATTCACATTTCCACTCTCATTCTCGTGGGCAGGTGCTGACACTGAAAAGGGGCAGCGAACAGCCAAGATTGAGTTCGCCACATTCCCCATGTGGAGACCAATTTGCCATGTGCGGCACCCCTGGAGAGGGGTGAAAGTAGCAGAGTGTGCTCTGTCTTTGGTTACTTCAAAGCGGCTCTTGAGGTCAACACAAAAAAAAAACTAATTGCTCGATGTTACATGGCCATTACCGGTTTTGCCGCGTGTATATTTACAAGAAACACGGTCATTAACGAAAGACATAGGAGACTAGAAGAAGCATGCAAAGATTCATGCTTAAAATTACAGTGAGAGACGCAATGACATCATCCAAAACTATTAAGAAGATGAAGCGGGCGTGAGCAGGTCAAGTCGCTAGATGGGGGTGATGGACGATGATCAATTATAAGAAATAAAATTTTAAAAATAATGATAATGAAGCAGAAGCCAAGGCAGGGAACACGTCGGAGAGGACCTATCTTCTTCTTATCTTTTCAAGAGTGCTTACAGCACGTACCCGTTTGCGTACCGTTGATGACAATTGATTATATAATAACGAAATGAATCAAATATAACAACGCCATAATGAGCCCCATGGTGTCGAAGTGGAGGCTTCTACATGGTGGGTATCTCAGTGAAGAAATAATTTTCGGGCGCTACGTTATTTGTGTGGTTCCCAGTGCCAGATTTTGCAGCAGTGGGCATCCGTGACTGATCGTTGCACTGCCGAAATGGACCAATTATTAAATTAATTAAATTTATCGGGATGAAACAGGTGTACAGTTGTCTTCCTTCCTCTAACTGCTAATTATCCATCTTTGTCACATTTATGTAGGCGGTGACCGAAGACAATAGGACCACAATGCATTTCTCCAGGAATATCTGATTGTTTTTGTACAGTGCACAAGTTCCAAGCACATCTTCTATACGTTTCCATGTCGTTTTTTTTAAACTTACAGGACGCGATATGACAGTGATTTCCTCGCCTTTTTAACGTGTTATTTCTATTCCTTGTGCGTCACACTGGCTAGATACAAATTCTTAAAAAACAAACTTAGCCTTACGTACGAAAATTAAAAACCAAATTAAATGACTTTGTGCCACAGGGAGGTTTGAATAGAGTCAGGGTGGCAGGAATGACGTCCTGTGTGGGATGGATCTGTCAGCTACCCTGGCGGCTGGTTTGTTGTCCTAGACTGAGTTGAGGGCAGCGCTCGGGAAACACAAACACACACATCGTGAACCCGCGGGGTGCAGCCTCAACCAAAATAAACCCGGTCCCGCACCCATGTGAGGACTGCTCGATAGTCAACCCCATTGCTCGCTCACGGCCACCACGTTTCGTTCAAATAATTTTCTTAAGGGGAAAAAAAAAATACACGCCGTTTTGTTTTTAATTGTAATATTATCATTGAAATTGGCCTCTACGGGTATATTTGAAGACAGTAAGTATAAATAATTAGAAGGGTAAAATGTTTTTGATAGGGTGATGGCCCGGGGTTCAAACATGACCAAGAGGATGTCCACCGTGGAGATGGAGCAATGAGATCAGTTCACGTGCAGGTGGCACATCTCAAAATTCTCTTACATTCCACGACGGTTATAGTCACGGTTTGAGGATGCCTTTAATGATTGATGAGACCGTCAACTCGCTACAATTTAGTTGTTGTTGTTGTTGCCCGTTTAAACGCTGGCATCCAGGTTGACCCGAGTTGTTCAGTTGCCCCCTCAATGGTGGGGGTCGGGGGAGGCATTGGCGCAGATTCTATGGCCCGATGCCCTTCCTGCGTCAAACTGTTTTAGTTGCTGGGTCTGTGGATAATTGTTTGTCCAAAACCTCATCCCAGACTTGTTCATCAAGACATTCTCGAGCTGGAGGGCGAGACTTCAGACCTGTTGACCAAGGCAGATCCGAGCAGGAGTGATGGACACAGGTCTAGGGTTCACTATAATGCACAAACCCTTCCACGACGATTGATAGGTGTTTATAACCATAACAGCAGAGAGTACTGAGCCAACTTGCAAGCTCTAGATGTAGGTAGGATTCCTGCGATACAATAAATGTCTGAACTGACCAAAGTACCGATGCATAAAACCGTGGGGGAAATAATCTTACAGCAACAATATGTGCGGAAATGAAACTTTCACTGCAATCATGAAAGTAAATAGTAAGACTTAATATTGCACGCAACACAATCTTGCATGGAGATGAAACCACAGCCATAAAGTAAACAGTAGCCACTCAAGATCGCACAGCATAATACATTATTATTAATAATAATAATAACTGTACATTTATAACGCGCACATATTCATTCACTGTCGAAGGTATTCGTTCGACAGAGAACGACTCAGAGGCGCGAGGAGAACACAGAGAGGCGGAGGAGGCAGAGGCAGTCAGGCGGTTTGCCGGCGCCACATTGCCACACACTGCTTCCTATATTTTAGGATGTCATCGGTTAATTAATTCATGAGTTTTGTTTTAAGTTGTGGGAGAAAACCGGAGAGCGCGGAGGAAACCCACGCAGAACAGGGGGAGAATACACAAACTCCACACAGAAAGGTGCCCGAGGCGGGGATCGAACCTGCTCGGGCAAGAACCATTCTTTCTGCGAGGTGCAGATGTTACCACTGCGCGACTCTGTCGCAAAAAAAGAGCAACAACGCAACGTGTGCCTCAGAAAACTTTGACGTTTTAGCAAAATAAAAGGAAAGAGTAAACACTACAATTAAAAAAACCCAATACATTTATGCACTCACAGCTGTGCCAAAAATTCGATAGTAGTTGGGATCTCTGGTAGCTCAACGATTATAATGAGTGTGGCTTCAGGCTCTTGGCAAAATTGTTCCAAAAGCGAAGTGGAATTGCGACAAAAAGCCTTTTCCCTGAGTTTTGAGGTGCGTCGAGCAACATTAAGCAGACAGTAGGTTGAGCTTCGGAGATAAAGTTTGTTTGTATGGACAACAAATAAGGTTACGGTCCATGGGGGTAACTCAATACAAATAAGAACCCGAGTTAATCACAGGCGGATGTCTGATCTGTACAAAGGATTTCAGTGGTGTCGGATCATCGCTCAGACCCTTGAGTCACACGATAACGAAGATACTTACAAGTGCGATACAAGTTGCATCCTGTCCCATACCCCACGCTCTGGAAATCCAGCCTCAAGTATATTCTCGGGGAGCCGGCCCTGTCACATTGAGATGTCTTGGAGTAAACAACGTCAAGCTGGCTTCCTGCTCGGTTGAATGTGGGGCTGAGAACATCGCTCATTTATATCCCTGAGCCGATGGGGGACATTCCATGTTTCGAGATGTGCTCCGAAAGAGTGTTGTTCAGGGACGCTTTGCATCCCCACATTGGAGACGTGATCATGTGCATTAAAAAAAAATCTACACAACGACGTTACACATCCCTATGGCGAAGGTGGGTCCTCCCAAAAGCAAACCGCTGTTGAATTCCCCACAAAGTGCTACTCAACGCATCAGCCCCTGAGGGAGAAAGGGCCGAATTGTGTCTGGGAATTGAACTCGTGACCTCCTGCGTACTCCGCCACCGTGCCAGACAAGCTTTACTATCGCCTCCGTTGGAAGTGCTTAACACGTTCTTTTTTTTATCCACCGGTTCAATATCAATGTATAACACATTATTTGGCGATACTGCGTTGGCAGCGCTGCACGGTCTCGAGCAACAAAATAACTCAACACGTTGTTACGTGCTATGAGTGAGAGCCACCACTGCACAACACCGCACCTCTACGTGTATTCCTACCATCCACATTATATTCGATAAATAAAAACATTAACGATGACTGCTTCGAAAAGCTGCTCTCTCGGTACAGCCCAGATGACTGCTTCGAAAAGCTGCTCTCTCGGCTGTACCGAGAGCAGCTTTTCGAAGCAATCATCATGCATCGAGCCGTGAAAACCTACATCATTACAAAAACATTAACCTTAAACCAAAAACGTTTTTGTTGTTGGTTTGCTTTTCTTATGTCGTTGGTGTTGCTGGCATGCCGATCTCTCCAGAGCTCCGTGCAGCGCTTTGTGACCCTCGGGTTAAAAGCGCTCGACAGGTGCAATTATCGTTATTATATTTTGGATAAGCGCAGTCATACGGAGAATATACTTATTATTCATTATCTATGGCGGCACTGTGGCACAGTCAGTAGTGCACACAGCAAGAAGGACCTAGGCTCGATTCCCAGCTAGGATGTCCTTGTCTAGTTTGCATGCTCTCCCTGTGTCTGCATCTGTTCCTGCTGGGTACTCCGAGTTCTACCCACTGTCCAAATACACGATGCCGAGGATGACTGGCTTGATTGTATTGCTCCCGAGCCCCTGCGATCGACTAGTCTTGCATTTTGGGTATAGCCCTGCCTTGCGCCTTGTGTCTGTTTGAATAGACTCCGGCCCTTCACGACCCTGTACAGGTACTGATAATCTTATTCGTTATTCATGTTAATCCATAGATTACGAGTGACCTGAAGGTGGTACTTTAGAAGTGATAAATTGTTCCTATTAACAATGTTTTGATGGATAAGCAGGGGATAACTTTGTACATGAGAGGCCTTAATTTCACAAATATCACTTGACTAAATTAAGATCTGCCACAGAACAGCGATAAAGGGAGTTTTATTTTATCAAGAGCCTATTAAAGTGATACGCTGAAAAATACATAGGTCCAGGCCACATGATTTAAAAAAAAATCCATTACATTAAAAGAAAGCATAAATGCATAAAGTAAATTTCTGATCTTTGACTGAAGGCGGTTAATGATCCATGCAAGTCAATATTTCCGTTAACAATTTCCATGCCTTGATAATTGGTTAAATATATATATAAACACCTAAACTTTCTATCAAAAATATGCAAAACAACAGCGGCATAGCCTTAGGCTGCGAGCAAGCAGTGGGAACACACTGATAGTATTTATTTTGTTTCAACGGGTAGATTGTTGGAGTTTTTCCCCCTTTACTTACTAAAGTGTGGGAAAATATACCCTTTAATTTATACAAACTCTTCCAGATGGACATACTGTGGTTGCCACATCACACACTACGGAACCTCACTTTGGTCTCAGCCATGCGTACAAATAATCGCTTATATTTAATGTTGATATAGCGTCGCAGGACAGTGCAAGAACCAGCACTTTGCACGGTAACGCCAATGCTCGTGGAGCAAGGGCTCTGATTTCGTTTGAAACGGGACCAACAGTAGTCTATGAAGCGTTAATGCCTGCATGTGCTTGGGTAATGTCGATGTATATCTGCTGGAGGGGATTGGAAAAAAAAAGCGTTTGATGGGAAACACCAAGCACCTCCCCCAGACTTTCTACCAAAAGCCAACTGCACAAGTTCAGACAAATGGAGTGACATTAAATGGTGTGTTACACATTGCCTCAATCAAATTGTCACTTGTAAAATTACTGAATTAATAATAATAATCCGACCTTGTGGATCAGCAGCACCGCGAGCGGCTTGCAATTTGACAGCTGCAAGTTCAAGGTATAGATAGATATTTATTATCACAGCAGAAAAGTACCCGGTGAGCTTGTAAACTCCAGATGCGGGATTCCTGCGACACAACTAACTTCCAAACTGATGCTGGGTTTTCCATTCCACAGTCCCCCCAGGAGTTGGTAAAATTTGTATAAATGTGTGGAGAATTGGACATTGCCATAGAAATGTGGAATTTTCACCATAGCTTTAGAACTGTACACAGGAGCTGGGCATCACTTTAGTCACTTTTTGAATTTTGAAATATTTAAACACGGGCGGCACAGTGGCCTCACAGCAAGAAATCCCGGGTTCGAATCTTCGCTTGGGTGCATTTCCGTGTGGAGTTTACATGTTCTCCCTGTGTTTCCTCCCACAGTCCAAAAAACATGCTGCCGCATAGGTTAATTCGCTTGCAGACTAAATTGCCCGTAGTGCCCGGTGATGCACTGGCGTCCTATCGTGGGTATATCCCTGCCTTGCGCCCTGTGTCTGCCGGGAGAGGCTCTGACTCACCGCGACCCTGTACAGGACGAAGCAGTTTCTGACGATGAGATGAGAATATTTAAACACATGACCACGTTACTCCAGCGAAGGTGTATTTTTGGTTATTCATGGATTCGGTACGTATTTTTATGCACTTAAACCAGCAATTTCCCTCTGCTAGGCAAAGTGCTACTCCAAGGCATAGGTGCATAAACTTAAATTTTTTTGCACATGAACATTGAAGTTACGTAGCGCCTAAAAGCATCCACATCTCAGGATGAAATTACGGTGTTTTAGCAGAGAGGGTTTGAGGATGTACTAACACAATAACTCATCTTTAGTGTATTTACACTTGATGTACGTACGCTGTCATAAAGTGTAATGTGTTATTTATATATGCGTACTATGTCTTGAGACCAGTGGCAGATCAGATCCCGTTGAGAGCTCTTAGCCAACACTTGTGTTTTGCACCTCTGTCCTTTCAACGTATAGAAGACTATTGGTGAACTGACGAGTGGAGATGCTGCGTGTAGGCAAAACCTTAAATGCCTACCTCCTTCAGTGAGTATTGAAGAGACAAAGAATGAAATCTGATGTCTCTTCATTAGTTACCAGATCTTGGCCTACAAACTGCTCCCTGGACGCATTCCCATCGAAACCCATTCAGGCAAAACTTCAAATCCCTTGCCACCTTCGTCACGAATCTCTTCAACAACTCACTTTGATTTAGTTTCGTCGCCCCCCCCCCATTATTAAAATGTGCCACAGCTACCCCTCTGCTCAAAACACGCGGCCTCCATTGCAACATTCCTGATCAATATCGACCCATCTACAGTTTACCATTCCTCTCTAAGGTGCTTGGCTCTTGTTGGTAACGTGCCCTACCCTCCACGGTTGTGTGCAGCGCTTTGTGGCTCTCGGGTGAAAGGCGCTTTAAAAAATGCAAATATTATTATTATTATAAAACAGAATAGCTCTGCAACTATGCAACCCTCTGTGTGGAGTTTGCATGCTCTCCCCGTGTCCGCGTGGGTTTTCGCCGGACACTCCGGTTTCCTCCCACAGTCCAAAAAGCATGCTGCTGCATTAATTAATTGGCTTGCAGACTAAATTGCCCGCAGTGCCTGGTGATGGACTGGCGTTCCATCGTGGGTATATCCCTGCTTTGCGCCCTGTGTCTGCCGGGATAGGCTCCAGCTCACTGCGACCCTGTACAGGACTAAGCGGTTTCTGACAATGAGATGAGGGGAGATATTATTTATCTCTCCAGGAAATTCACGCTTGGTCGAGATCTCAACATTCCTTGATAAGTGGCCAATTTTTTGGAATAGGGGGGGTGTACGTGGGAGGATGTATCAGACTACAGCAGTCCATCACTGCGCTCTACAGTTCATGCGCACTGATGGCACTGCCCACAAGCCAACTGCTGGGGTGTACGTCTCACAAAGCCGTAACGACTCTTCCCACCCCTTGCAACGCACCAGACCTAAGCCTGTGTTGTACAGCTGAGAGTACTCAAGGGAGCATCTCGGGGGCGCGTCGGCCTCCGCGGCGCTCGGCCGTCAATCACTGGGATTTGGGATTCATCCCGAGGCGGACCCGCCGACACTGCTGGTCCTCATAGCCGGAGGGAGGTGGACATCGGAAATCCAAGCAACAGCTTAGGTCCCCACGGAACTCCAGGGTTTTTGTCCCCCGGGTTCAGGATAAACTATTGTCAATACCCGCTTAATCTTTTGTAGGGTCGCGGAGGGACGGAGCCTATCCCGGCAGACAGAGGGCGCACGTCAGGGTTATACCCAGGATGTGACGCCAGTACATCTCAGGGCACTGGGGACGATTTGAGTAGGGCAATCAACCTCGGCAGCTGTCAGATCATATTCGGAGATTAATACACGTGTAAAACGTCCATTAACTTAACGCAGGTCACCTCATCTTGCCCGCGACCCAGAAAATTGCGGCGGGGGGGGGGGG
>JAZEWT010000016.1:18421173-18436658 GCA_036362905.1 Mordacia mordax | reverse complement strand
TCTTGCTGTGAGGCGACAGCGCTAACCACTGGGCCACCGCGCCGCCCATATTGGAATGTGTCTGAGTTTAGTTTTCGCCGAGGAGATGGGGCACTGATGCCAGGTCGTATGCAGCCTGCTGGTAGATTATTACATCACCGGATCATGAGGAACGGTGGCGGGTTGTAGTGTTGTTCATCCAGCAGTGGATTAACCATGGTCGATAATGCTGATGATAGAAGAAAACATGAATGAAGGCTTCTTCATGACAAATTGTCCAGACTTACAGCAGTACACTATGATTATGTTTTGCTATTTCTGTCGTTCTATGCTTGTGTACAATATTTATGTTCCATTTCATTGTAAACAGTAACAGTTTTAATGCAGACGGGTTTTGTTTTTTTTTAAACGGTAACTGAATTCCCAACACATTTTCAAAGCGAGAAAAACCATTAAAAAATCATTTCATGCCTCATTGCGAATGACACATTTGGACCGTATGTGCAAACGAAAAAGTTAAAGAAAACAGTAACGTGTGCGGTGTAAAATACTTAAATTTTGCATCGCATAGTCCGTCGAAAGCCGCATTACTCAGTGCAACTTTTACACGAAACTCTCTTGAACGCCTCTTCTGCGTTTACATTGTTAAGCTCCTGGAAAGCATACCGGCAACATTTTGTTGTTGTTGTTGTTGTTGTTCTTGTTTGCATGAGACTGAGCCTCGTTGTGTCGTCGCTCACAAACCTGTTGCAGATCCCGTGGCCTTGCACTGGCGAGCAGCGAGAAGACTGCGAGCTGAAAGGAAAAAACACGCACGTGAGTCGATAGCCGGCTCAGGCACTCGCGCACGCACGATCGGCATTGCCAGTAGCTGGTTGTTATTAAAGGGGGCAGGGGGTGAATTGAGCAGGAAAACAGAGAAAGACCGTTTCCGCCAATTACTCCGCATGGGGTTACACGTGTTATTGGTAAGAGCGGCAATTTGCGCGTACGTTGCAGGGAGAGCGGGAGTCTCTTGTAATGGTGAACATGGATATGTTAATGCACGGTGCTGTGCCGTGATCCTTGGTGCTCAGATAAGTTGTGGCGCAGCGCATGTGGCGCAGTGTTAAGAGCCCGCCGTGTTAAGTTAGGTTCCCTGCAATGACCAATGTCGTTGGGAGTTATTCCGGAAATGGCCCTGGGTGGCCCCCTTGACCTTTACCAACTGACACTGACCAGTGCAGCGAAATATGGTCAAACAACACCGTGACTGGCATGGAATAGGGAGGCATAATAATAATAATAATAATGATATGATTACCACCGAGCTGAAAATACCGTCAAATATCTATCGTAACAATTACACTGTTACATGTTGTGCATTGCTCAATAAGGAGGAAAAAATATGATTTTTGTTTTGTTGGCTAGGAGTTGGGCAGGGCATGGAATGAGCCATTGATTTTTCAATTAATTTTATTTTTAATGCTCGTGATATGTCCATTCATTTCTCAATTCAGAACGTATATTTTGTCCACTGATGCACTTCTTGTCATCGGTTTGCAGCACCCATGCAGCAACTACAGATTTGCTCATTCACCGCAATCCTTCAAAAGTAATCGATATATAAATCGGACCACGACCCTGAATCAGGACAATTCATCAAATTGTTCGGGGGTAGGAGGTAGGTAAATGATTCCACGCAGAGTAATTTGGTCTTTAGCTCTTGTTCACAATGTGGCCATACACACACGTGTTTTGTGGTTTATAATGGCTTGCTATGGGCCCATAAAATAGGCAGATTCAGGTCCGACCCTTGGGGTTCTCGTGAATTCGGACCCTACAGAGATGACCATTCACTACCTGGCTTTCAAGCCCAGCTCTGAGCTTGGGAATTTGCAGATGACTCCTCTGGGCCTCAAAGAAAGTCATGGAATCGGCTCAGCCTGCAGCGTTGGAAACCATCAGTTCCACTTGAAAAGCGCCCACAATAAATCTGTGGAATTCAAAGCGGCTACCGTTCAGTGACTTGCTAGTTCACAGACACACCAGCGGACACAATATAGCTCTAATGCAAAGAAAATACATGGCGCTTCTTCAGGTTATTCTTATTTATTGATTTTAAAACGTGTCACATTTTACACTTCGTACTGCCCATCATAAGGATAACCCTTGGCTTGGTTTGTGCAAACGTATTCATTACATACATATTAATGTTGGGCGGCACGGTGGCACAGTGGGTAGCGCTGTCGCCTCACAGCAAGAAGTTCCTGAGTTTGAATCTCGGCTCGAGTGCATTTCTGTGTGGAGTTTGCATGTTCTCTCTCCGTGTCCGCGTTGGTTTTCGCCGGGCACTCCGGTTTCCTCCCACAGTCCAAAAACATGCTGCTGCATAGGTTAATTGGCTTGCAGAATAAACTTCCGCAGTGCCCGGTGATGGACTGGCGTCCTATTATGGGTATATCTCTGCCTTGCGCCCTGTGTCTGCCGGGATAGGCTCCGGCTCACCGCGATCCTGTACAAGACTAAGCGGTTTCTGACAATGAGATGGGATGACATTAATATTCCCATTTAGCTATCAACCATTGGTGACAATGTGGTCAAGAATCATTTTTCTCCCAAAGGTCTTATTATCAAGGTTACCGTCTGTTTCTCAAGCAAAAGCAGCAGCCGCCGTTCATGCTTTCCTGCAGCAAAATGTGGATTTAGAAAACATCAAAGTGCCACGGCAACTCCAAACACTTTATGCAGTGAATTCCTGGCGAATGGGCTGCGATCAGAAACGGGCTTAAGCTTAGGCAGAGGCTGACTTTGTGTCCCACCCATTAACGGTGTACGATTTAGGTCGATGGGAATGTGTGTTTGAAGACCTTTGCTAAGGCTGCTAAGTCTCTGAGCATCTCACCACATCACACGGCGAATGCGTGCACCAGGGTGTTTATCGTAATCGCACGAGTGTTTGCATTTCTGCCTCACATTCGGAAAAAAAATCCAGGCAAATCGTACAACCTGCACGCACGTGTGTTTGCGAAAACCACATATCAAGAGGGTAGAGTCCTTTTCCCAAGTCTATCTTTGAGCGTGTTTTCTTTGGCTTTGAGAGACTGCTCTGGAAGATACATACCGAAAGTTCATATTGGACGGGCTGGGTGGTCTAAAGACCTCAAGCATTTGCCTCAAAATCCAAGTTTAACCAGTTCAAGCCCTCGAATCTTAGCCCACTATTAATACATTGCCATCATCATTATCAATACCCGCTTAATCGTGTAAAGGGCGTGGGGGGCCGGAGCCTGTCCCAGCAGACAGAGGGTGCTTGGCTATACCCAAGATGTGACGCCAGTACATCACAGGGCACTGGGGATAATTTACTCAGCAGGCGAATTAACCTAGGCAGCAGTATATTTTGGACGGTGGGATGAAATCGGAGTACCCAACAAAAACCCACACGGTCACGGGGAGAACGCAGAAACTCCACACAAAGGCACCCGACCCAGGATTCCAAACCGGGACCTTCTTGCTGTCAGACAACATCATTACCAACTGTGGCCACTGCGCCACCCATTACCAGCACTGGATCATTTTTTTTAATTATCTGAATGTTGGATTATAGCTTGCGGGCTTAGTTGGGGAATCACTTTCCTCCAAGGCCAAAAACTTCTATGATTGAAGCCCTCACGAGGATACTAATAACGTGCTGCGTTTAAGCTTGCCATCTTTGCACAGGATGTTAACACAGCTGTCCAACCACAGCTGTGAAGGACCCCGTGAAGGTCTTCATAAGACCAGCACATCTAGCTGATGGCCACGCAGCAAAGCTTCTCCTGAGAGATTGTGTCTCTTGTCAAATTTTCCTTCAGCAGCACAGGGGAGTGGCTCTGATTAACTGTATTCAGACCACATGAAGTCAACTTTGATTCTGGCTCAGAAGTTTGACCAAGTAGAAGTAAAAGTACTTTTTTTTTTACAAATTTACATCGAGTAACAGAGATGGAAGACATTGGGCTGTTTTGATTGGCTGGCTTTTTTCAGGAAAATGTGTTTTGCCCATATTTTCCCATTTGACTAACTCCTTTATTTTATTTTTTACTTCATGTAAAATATTAAGGCTAATGATTCGGTTTCCTCTGGAATGTCTAACTTTAAAATGTATTAATCATAATTGAGGTAAACTCCCGAGATCCCTTAAGTAAATCAATACGTGCCATTGATATACAGTACATATATGTACAGTACATTCGTGTATTTTTAGAAATATATACGCATCAAGGAAGAGGTTGCTTAGTGGTTTACCGAACTTCGCTTCAAGTCCAGTTATCCGAGTTCAATTCTCTGCCATGGTTAACATCAGTGGTGCTTATCTGAACTGGTTTTGTCCCTTCCCTAAGTGAATTCAACACTAAATCAGTACCAGGTATAGCATACAAACATCAGAACTAGCGAGACAAAGGCTGGCCAAGCCACTCCCTCATGTGCCGTGCTGACCTTAATAGGTACTCACTGACTGTGCAGACTCTACGGGGTACTATTTTTTGTTTACTCATCCATTTCTGTTCACTAACAGCACGAAGCGTTGGTCTAGAAGGCATCTATCTTTGCACGGGTGAACGTGTTCGCCAGGCAGGCCTTAACCGGTGCTCGCCAACAGAACTTGCACCACGACGATTGCTTCGAAAAGCTGCTCTCTCGGGGCAGCCGCGTCGATCGCTCCCTCTCTCCGCGTCGCGACGTTTCGCCCCGCGCGTCAGAGTCACCCTCAGGGCGTGCGAGGCGAAACGTCGCGAGGGCGGAGAGGGGGAGCGCTCGGCGCGGCTGTCCCGAGACGGCAGCTTTTCCAAGCCAATCGTCACGCATCGAGCCGTGAAAAACGTACATCAGAGCTTTGCACCGTCAATCCGTGTGGCCACATGGAGGATCCCTTTGTCTTTGCCAGGAGGAGTGCTCGAACTTTGTGCGCGTGCTGCGCCCCTTCAACCAGACGCACCTGCTGGCTTGTGGCACGGGGGCTTTCCACCCGGTGTGCGCCCTCATCAGCGTCGGCCACAAGGCCGAGGCAAGTGCACGCTCCCTCGCTCCCTCCAGCCACACCGTCGCTGGAGAGCTACGGTCACCGCCACACGGCCGTTTCTCCGATGTTAAGTGTAAAGTGCATTTTTGTGACAATCTTATCGCGTTGTGGCCGTCGCTGGCTCATTTTAACGCTTGTGTGATGGTTAAATTTCTGAAGACAGATTTGCGACGCTCACAAAAATCCAAAAATAAAAGTTGTTGTCAATGGGGAGATTTTGACTGTTAGATTACCGCCTTGTAACATGTTTTCCGAAATAATTGACCTGGTGGTTTCCTGGAGCTGTTAAGTGTTCAGAGTGAGTTTAACTTTTTTTTTCACAGCTAGAATTACAGCTGAGTATAGTATGGTTGACGCACTTTTAAGTATTATTCCTTCTGAAACCATGGCAATGCAATATTTGTATTGCATTACCGGAGAGCAAACTCAGAGCATTTACAAAAGAAATACGACGTTTCGCTGATAATTCCAATCAGCATCATCTAGCAACCCGCACTGACTTGAGACGAGTTCGCTCTCCAACACACCGGTGTGCTGAGATAGTGAAGAATTGGCACGTTTTGTTCACGTTGACAAATTTTACTAATTGGCCGTTGTCAGGTGGTGGAGGGTTTACGACAAACATTGTTCACGTGACCTATCCTAAAAAAAGGAATTCATCGATAACATTGGTCACGGAAGCCTTCGAATTCAACTTATCGAGTATCAATTCACCCTTTCCCAGGACATCTCTCAAGCATCACGCACTTATCGCATGAGAAAGCCAAACCGCCGCTGAGGTTGCTGGCGACCTCCGTTACATACGGAGCCCGCGTGAGCAGAACTCCAGCCGGCAAGCCCGCTTGGGTCAGCGTGGAACAACAGCGGCAGTAGCAGCTCCCGCTTATCAGTTTGTTTTAATTGCGTGGGGTCAGAGCACACGCACCCTTGGGAGGTAGGGCGATCCCATGGGTGGGTGAGCGACGGGGTCCTCCGGTCGTTTGGGGTCGAATAAAGCGTCTGCGATGGAGAGATAAAATCAAAGGGAGAGCCTGGCGGTGGCCGCCGCCGCCGCCGCCGCCGCCACCGCGCAGCGTGAGCGGCCCTTTGTCCTTCCTGGTTGTTTGGACATGTGACGTGGGGCCACCGGCGGCAGGGGACCTGGGGCGTTGCAGGGCTGACATGGAGGCGTCATTTTGTGTGTACGCACAGATGCTTTTGGCCGGGTGCGTTTTGTCGGTCGTTTGTTCAATTAAAGGCAGACGGTGTAATAATAAACACGGGCAGGCAGGTGCTGCTGCAGTACTAGTTACTGGTACTGTACTGAGCTTCGTCCGCATACTGTTGGCTTTGGGGTCACACTTTCAAAAATACCTGCAGAGTGTAATTATCAAACATGTCATTGGGATTTAACATCCTTCTGAACATTCCGATATAAGCGTTTATAGGTCCAGGGTTAAAACGCACATGTTGTTACAGTATATAGGCTGCCAATGTTTCTGGGTCTAACATGGAACATTTTGATTTTCAGATTGTTTATTATGAATTAATACTGTGCCGTGCCAATCTTCCACTCCTTTTAGATACAAACTTGAACCATCCTAAGATTTAAAACAGAACAAGTTCTAAATGTTTACCCACGTAACATGGTTACAGAATTTTTATTGTTATTTATTTAAAAACTTATGGTGTAATGGGATTTAACACCCTTGCAAATGCCCAAATATAAAATCTCATAGTTCTATGTTTGAAGAGGTGGGCGGGAAGACAAAGAAAATGAGTAAGAAATTATATTGAAATAAAATCTATAACTTGTTTAAAATATGAAATGTGTATATATCTGAGTTGTGGTGGTAACATCTGCGCCTCACATAAAGAAATTCCTGTCCGAGGCAATTCTATTCCCGCCTAGGGCACCTTTCTGTGTGGAGTTTGTGCATTCTCTCCCCCTGTTCTGCGTTAATTTCCTCTGGGTTCTCCGGTTTCCTCCCACATTTCAAAAAAGGATTAATTAATTGGCCATTAACATCATAATACAACGCAGCAAATGTTGGCGCCGGCTGAATGCATGGCTGCCTTGCCCTCGCCTCTCTGTGGTTTCCTCATTACACCTCTACAATGATGTGAGTCTCCCTGGCTAAGGGCATCTGGCAAATAATAATTAATGCTAAATAACAAATGATATTTGTGACAAATTCCAACCCTTCTCGAACATTAGCCACCAACTCACATGACTGCGTATATATATCTGTGTTTTAAAAAAACGTACTACACATGCAGTCTGTAGCGATGCCATAGAGCGACTACTAGTTTACACTGTTCTATTCTTTATTATGCATGTGAGCAACTTCAGGTAGTCCCAATGCATATGTGAGTGCGAGTCTGTTGTGTGGTGGAAAATGCACTGCCCTACGATCTTTACTACACCAGTACTCTCTTTCTGGCCGTGATGTCCATCACCCGATGTAATTGGTTGTTCAAGGATCTGGCCTGGGCTCCCTCTACATCAACTCAGCCTAAAACGAGTCCCTCGTACAATATGTTTGTTGTCTTTACTGAGGAGAAGACGGTGGGTGGGCGGTGTAACGGTGTGGTTCCTTTATAGGTGCTCGCTAACCACACCTGCCTTAGAAGTTTCCACGGCCAAACGGATACACATTTACAGTTTTATTTAACATGTTTGGCTGGAATGTGAAAGCCAAGTTTTATAAACATGCAATGACTCAGGCTACAGATAAAACGCACCAACTCCTCCATCTGTTGCTCTTTACGGTTGTGGTTCTAAGGATGTTTTATCGTAAGCGTTGCGACATATGTTCTAGCAGCCAACATTTGCGGGAATTGCTGACAGCGGTGTCCCTTTTATTTTCAGAGCCGTCGCAGTAACTTAGTGCGTATTGACACGACTCCAGGCGCCAACACGACGACAAGACAGCGCAAACACTCGCAGTGAATGAATACAACCCTGGCGTTTGTTATGTTTTCTACTTTTAGGACCACATATTCAAGCTGGAGCCGCAGAGCATTGAGAATGGACAGGGAAGATGCCCCTTTGGCCCCAAGGAGCCATTCGCGTCCACAGTAGCCGGTAATGTGAATTCCTACATGCGTTTATAGATCAAGCGATCTTCTGTGGAATCTGTCTCCCGGTACCGTTTGCATGTTGTTGCCAAAACATTCCTGGTTAATAAGGCAGACACAGTGTTATTTCACCCCTTGGTCAGCATTATTTAAGTGTAATAATTATATTCGGGGGAATGGTGACACTGAATTCTGCACTGCGCTGTGAACCGCTTGACCTGTCTGATCTCTGACCGTGGCTAACGGATGTGAATTCTAGTAACGCTCCGTAAGGGATAACAAACGGAAATTTAGAACAATTGTATTCAAGTCTATATTTGAAACTAAACAAGAACGCAAAGCATTATAAAATGTATCAGAATTTGACGTAGCAAAAATTATA
Source organism: Mordacia mordax (assembly GCA_036362905.1). Classification (NCBI taxonomy): domain Eukaryota; kingdom Metazoa; phylum Chordata; class Hyperoartia; order Petromyzontiformes; family Petromyzontidae; genus Mordacia; species Mordacia mordax. Next base: position 18,428,193 of record JAZEWT010000016.1, on the reverse strand, counting down.
AACCATATGCTTATTCGTTCACTTTTGAGGCACTCAGCCTAAAGTTCTAAAGGCAGGCAGGCAATTTAGTCTGGAAGCCAATTAACCTATGCAGCAGCATGTTTTTTGAACTGTGGAAGAAAACCGGAGTGCCCGGCGAAAACCCACACGGACACGGGGAGAGAACTCGCAAACTCCACACAGAAAGGCACCCGAGCAGAGATTCGAACGCGGGACCTTCTTGCTATGAGGCGACAGCGCTACCCACTGGGCCACCTTACGCCTAGCTACTAATATTGATGTATGCATACAACTATGTAGAAAAATGTGATCTCTACTGCGATGTAAAATGTATATTAGTGTAATAATTATATATATATATTTGCACGCAAGGATGTGACTTTATTTATTTAGTTGCAAATCATATTGCCGTCCTTATAAACACCATTCATCAGAGGAAGAGAGAGCCATGTGCGTTTCAAGTGAGCGTGCGCATCGCTGTGTAATTGTCACGTTGCGTTATGCACCGGTCGCAATTATCTCTGTGTTTGTGGAATTCAAACTAAGGTTGAAACAAAAACAGCGGGAATATGCCCGGGGCAGCGCACATTCCCTTTCAGAAGTCATTTCCCTCCGCAAACACGGCTTCCATGAAACGCTGTCCGCATTCGAAGCCACATTTGTCATAATCTTTTTTCCGCGCGTGCCCTGACGTGATTTTTCGCTGCCACGTTTGTCCGATTCACCGCGTGGCCTCAGGTCACGAATATATCTCGGCATTCGCTCAGTCCGCCGTACGCGCTCACCCCGCGCTGGTCGCGGAACTGGGGCAAACGGGAGTCACTCGAGGGAAGGAGTGACTGTGAGGTTTCTGACAGAGAACGCACTGAAGCGAGAGGTGTTGTTGGCTGGGGGTTGAGGTGGGCAGCGCAGCGCCGTTGAAACCGCACTGCAACCGCACAAGCATCGACCGTGCAGGCAGCGCAATCGCGCCGGGGCACACGGGCTCGTGATGTCAGGCTGCGAAGAGGAGGTGAAATTGAACAGGGAGCTCCCATTTCGTCCCGATGCCAGGGCCGGTGCCAGCCACACTGCATCAGGAAGATTCTGAATTTGATTTTGGACCAGAAGAAATATGTTCGTGAGGTGTCAAATCAATAAAATGTTTAAAGATTCGCAATTGTAGAAAAAAAATTAAATCGCCACACGCATCATTAGCAGTGGATCATCATCATCATCATTAATATGCACTTAATCGTGAACAGGGTCGTTGGTGGGCAGAGCATATGCTGGCAGACAGAGAACACAGACGGGATAAACCCAGGATGTGACGCCAGTACATTGCAGGGGACTGCGGGTAATTTCCGCAGCAGGCGAATTAACCTCGGTGGCAGCGTGTCTCTGGACGGTAGGAGGAAACCGGAGTACTCAGTAAAAACCCACGCGGACACAGGGAGAACATGCAGAAACCACACATAAAGGTACCCGAGCCAGGATCCGAACCCATGACCTTCTTGCTGTGAGATGACAGCGCTACTCATTAATAATAAGAATAGTTGCATTTCTAGCGCGCTTTTCACCCGAGGGTCACAAAGCGTTGTACAGAGCTCTGGAGAGAACGGCATGTCAGCAACAACAGTAGGCTGACCTAGAAGCAGAGTGCTTCTGAATTTTAAAAATATGATCCTTACACGGTGGTATAGCAATGAGTAGCGTTGTCGTCTCACAGCAAGAAGGTCCCAGGTTCAGTTCCCAGCCCGGGTGCCTTTCTGTGTGGAGTTTGTGAGTTCTCTCTCTGGGTCCACGTGGGTTTTCGCTGGGTACTCCGGTTTCCTCCCACCGTTTAAAGACACGCTGCCGCCTAGATTAATTGACCTGCTGAGTAAATTGCCCCCCCAAAAAAGTGTGCCTCGAGATGTACTGGCGTCACATCCTGGGTATCCCCCCGCCTTGCGCCCTGTATCGGCCGGGATAGGCTCCGTCCCTCTGCGACCCTACACAGGATTAAGCGGATATTGATAATGAATGAACGATCCTTCCAAGCCATAGAGTGGCCCAGTAAATCCGGGTCTCTCCATTTTGACTGTGGCGTAATGGGAAATTGTCTGTCTGCTAAACGCCAATGAAATCTGTCAGTTTACACTCAAACTGGATGGAACTGCTGAGATATGTAACATCTTTTTAAACAGTTATCCAGCAAGGTGGGGTAAGCAAGTTACAACATCTGGGTCACGGGAGGAAATTTTGTCAGCAGGGCAATTAACCTAGGCAGAATGTCGTCATACTGTGGGAGGAAACCGGGGTACCCAGCGAAAATCCAAGCAGACGTGGTGAGAAAACGCACAAATTCCGTAAGGAGAAGTCACCCAGGCCAGGACTCAAACCCAGGAGCGTTTTGCTGTGAGGCGCGGAGCTGCTCGCCACGCAGCCACCGCCCCACCATATTTATTTTCTCTTCCTCCGTCAAAGCACAGACTACAGTTGTTTACCATCTGGGTCACAAGGCCACAGTCACACTGCCGTTCGTATTTCATTCTCCATTTACAACTCCCGCGTACTTGGTGGGACAACAGCGCTTGCAGTTCTGTTCACTGATGCTTTCAAGAGACAAACATCCGAATCAGTGCCTTGTGGCCCTCGGGTGATAAGGCATTGTAACACCGTGCCACCCGCAATGGATCATAACAGAATTAAACATAATGTTGGCTTTATTTTTGATAATGGCCTTCCATTGCATTGAGATAGAGTAGATAGAATGGTGGATAGATTTGGAATCATACTTTGCAGTGTGGTGCTTTCAAAATGTTAAGAAATCTTTTCATTAGCTGATACTGAATTATAAAGCAGCCCATGAAGAGTTAAGAGATGAATACAAACGTAAATTTGACTGTCAAGCTACAGCATGGGAACTGTGCTGAATACATCAATTAGGAATATCTTGGGAATACCATTGTTATGTATGGTCCATTGTTTTTCAAATTCCTCCACACAATTACCGTTTACAATGTATAATTGCATAGCGACTAAATACACAACGGCTTGCCAAGATGCTGTATGAAAGCGGGACATTCATCACAGGCAACAAGGTGGTGTGCGTTGTGTAACGGGTAGCGCGCACCGCTACAAACCTGGAGACCACAGTTAGATTCCTGCTTAAGGCCAATTATAGTGACGATTTTGTGAACTTGTTCTGGGCCCTCCCTAGATCTACTCAGCCTTGATTGACTGCCTGTTCTGTCATGTAAACTTTAGCATTATGGGGGAAAAGGCGATTGGGTGAATTGCTGGCCACTTACCCGCTTGTGTGCAGCACCGGCCTTTATAGGTGCTTGCCAACAGCACTTAACCCTACAGTCTGTTAAGGCTGTATGGGGGGGGGGGGGGGGGGNNGGCGTTGGAGAAGAAGTTGACCTTCAACTCGAGGCTTTGACTTAAAAGAGAGACTCTTGTTGCTACATCACCCATATTCCATAAACCTGTATGCTTCATGCGAGGATAAAAACAAATAACCAATCGGACCATTAACTGTCAGCAATTAAAAGAAATGTTTTTACGATTCTGAATACCTGCACCTTGAAACAGTTGTTTGAAAACTATTGCTTGGAATTACGTCTGTACACCATACTGGGTAAATAATATTTGAACCATATTCTTAAAATAATTTCACATTCCGGTGCCTTTCTGTGTGGAGTTTGCATGTTCTCCCCGTGTCCGCATCGGTTTTCGCCAGGCACTCCGGTTTCCTCCCACAGTCCAAAAAAAAATGCTGCTGCATAGGTTAATTGGCTCGCAGACTAAATTGCCCGCAGTGCCTGGTGATGGGCTGGCGTCCCATCATGGATATATCCCTGCCTTGCTCCCTGTGTCTGCCGGGATAGGCTCCGGCTCACCGCGACCCTGTACAGGACCAAGCGGTTTCTGACAATGAAGATGAGACTATAACCTGGTGCTTTTGTCACGGTGAACATTGTGCACAAACCCGTTGTCCTCTCTCTGCTATTAACCCTTCAACGGCCAGACGGACAGCTGTACACTGGATTGCTGGCGGACTTCTTTGAGGAAGACGCCGCGATCTTCCGCATGGGCACCCCTCAGCATCGATCGATACGGACGGAGCACTCCAACCCACAAGTTCTCAACGGTGATTCTTGCCGCAGAGGGCACAGCGGTGGCCACGAGAGCTTCGCCGACGCTGCGTTCCCTCTCCGATTATAAACCAGACCCAAGCCATGCTGAGACATTGCTTTCCCACTGCTTCACAAGCCATGTGGCTCCATAGACTTAGCCCTTCCCCCAATCCACTTTGGAATTCAGTGATTGATTACCGTAATTTTGTAATTCAGGATAGTGGTTGATTTGCAATTATACATTAACAGTTGCGGTGAATATAGGAGCTGTTGAGTTGACTTAAGAGCAGTTTGTTTTAGTTAACACAATGCTGAATTGCCAGGCGCTAGTGGCTGCAGGGGTCACGTGAACCCGTCACACATGTGCAAAGTGCTAAATAAATCTGTTTTTGCACGTGCGAGTGCGCGCGTGTGTTGCGAACACAAATACTGATAATCGAGGTGAGCGCTGCCACTTTGGCTTGACTCGAGATCCTAGAATGACGTAAGTATTGTGGTGTAGTCTTCGTATTGGCTTTTACAACTCGATATAGATGAGAAGCACTCGTAAGAGTTGCTTTTTGGGATCAACCGTGACGAGCGTTCCTCCTCGACGTTTCACCTCCACGAATATTCCTCCTACGTGGGAGGTGACACGTCACGTAGGAGAAAGGAGAAATGCTCACCATGGCTGTCCTGATGCAGCATATCTTAAGAGCAACTCTCCGGGTAGTCTTTCTACAGCTGGGTGTCGAGAAAGGCTGCTGGTATCACCTCATTTATAGCAAAATAAAGACATAACTCAAAGCATTTATAATTCATCCACTTGCAGATGCATACCTAGGCTCATCTGTCGAACATACGTTTCACTCTTTGTGAATGCATTAAGATAAGGAGAATTAAAATTTTGTAAAATATTCCCTTATAACACTCCAGTTGTATCGGTCTGATATCGCCGGCCTATGTTTTAATACAGTAATCACTTTAATTCGAAGGCTTTCGTGACCAATGTTACCGATGGATTAACATTTTCGGGATAGGTCACGTAAAAAATGTTTGCTACGACAAACATTGTTTGTTACGACAAACATTTTTTCACTATTTCCATTGTGGAGCACTTAACCCAATAATGTGTACATATCTGTATTCATCTATGTTTGATGAAACCATTGAATTCCATATTTAAATCTCCTTTATTTGGTCCTTTTTAAAAATCTTCCTTTCGGATTATATTGACAACTTGAATACAGGAGCTCGCATCTTAATCGTGGACAATGTATATATTTTTTTAAACTTAAGAAAACGTCACGTCTTTTCCTACATTGCCAAAACGTTTTTAAAACGTGTTTTAAATGTTTTTGGCCAGGCCAAATAACCACATTAGCACCATGTAGGTTTAACTAAACACTCCCGCAGTTGCCAGGAGACTCGTGTTTTTATGTTCTTTGACTTAGAACAAGCAGAGCTGAACTCCAACCTCTAATATTTCACAAATTTTGCGTCTCTGCCGCAGCCCCCTCACCAGCTTTCTATGTAAACTGTTAAATGATAATTAATAATAATCAGCATGTATAGCAAACTTGCTTTTAACGTAGCTTCTCTCATTACCTAACTTACGGTCAAATTTACTCTCAAGAGCTGCTATTTCGAGATCGTTGCGTTGAGCAGTCTTCCTCTCTCCTTTGCGAAAGTCTGCCTGTCATGTTGGAGGCATGAGCTGAAAGCTGGGTTTTAACATCCGTCCGACACACGTGTCTCTTTGGGACGTTCAAAATGCTGCAGTGAACATCACAACGATCCTCAAAGAGCCGCTCGTCGAGCATTCAAAACGTACAGCAATACGTCAAAACTTGTGCCAGACAGCACCTGTGTATAACTAGATCATAACAGAGTGGCGCGGGGTCGCAGCGAGTAGCGCTGTCGCCTCACAGCAAGAAGGGGTTCAATTCCCGGCTCGGGTGCCTTCCTGCGTGGAGTTCGTGTGTTCTCTCTCTCCCCGTGCACACGTGTGTTTTCGCCGGGTACTCCACTTTCCTCCCACCGTCCAAAGCCACGCTGCTGCGTGGCTTTGGCTGAGTAAATTGCTCCAAAAAAATGTGCCCTGCGATGTACTGTCGTTACATCCTGGGTATTCCCCAGCCTTGCCCCCTCTGTCGACTGGGATAGGCTCCAGCTCCCAGCGACCCCGTACACGATTAGTCGGGTATTGATAATGCATGAATGAATTTATAGATCATAGTTACAGTACAATGTTATAACATAGGCAAATTTCACCTCTGGTCATGGACGAGACACAGATACAGAGGTGCAAGGAGACTGCAGGGGGGGGGGGGAGTCAGCGAGGTGGTCAGCCAGCGCCAACCCGCCAGACACTGCTTTGCTACGATGCTGTTATCGGCCACTTAATCAAGGAGTGGTGTTCAGTTGTGAGAGGAAACCGGAGAGCTCGGAATAAAGACACGCAGAACAGGGGTGAGAACGAACAGACTGCAGACAGAAAGGTGCCCAAGTTGGGAATCGAACTGCCTCAAACAGGAATGTCTTTCTGTGAGGCGCAGATGTTACCACCGCGTAGACTCCCTGCTGCCAGGGATCATCGCCGTTCTTTTCCGGGCGGCGTCATTGACGGATCGAAACATTGCCCGCGCTGTTTGCCAGAGCCGCGGTTTGTGGCGGCTCACCTCATCCCGGACACGGACGATCCTCTCGACAACAAAGTCTACTTCTTCTTCTCCGAGCGGGCGACCGAGGCTGACGGCAGGAGCCGGGCGAGGTTCTCACGCGTGGGCCGCGTCTGCGCGGTAACGATCGCACTCGCGCGCTCCTCCGCCAGATCACCCGTCCCCTCTCTCGGCAGGAGCGGATGGGGCCCTGGGAAGCCCTGAGTGCCTCCACTGGACGGGACCCAAAGATGTTGTTGCTCTCTTTTTACACT
>JAZEWT010000016.1:18400374-18411696 GCA_036362905.1 Mordacia mordax | reverse complement strand
GGTACGGCGATGTCCCGTTCGTCGGGCGCGAGGGTGAATTTATAATTCTGGCCGAGCTCTCTGCGAGCTCGATTGGGCTGCAGTCTGCTGTGGTTTTGAGAAAGCTCTGCTCAGAGCTCTGCAGGTCCTCCCGGGGACATTAAAACACTCGCTTGTTGACATTTGAGGAATAATTCACCACCCAACACAATGCATGAATGTCTCATTCTCCCTTCATCTCGTGTGGTGAGAGATTCAGCTACTGATGTTGTTGGTTGCGGCGTTTTTTTTTCTCAGGGGTGGCAAGCCGACATCGCTGACATCTTCAACTATATTTCGTAATATCGTGTGGTTGCCATGAGGCCTGGTGTGAGGAATTAACTCAGGCATCCCTCGTGTTCTGTCCACAACCCCTCTTTGCCCGTGTCTCTGCATTAATGACGGGTAGATAATATCAATACCGCGTTAGTGGAACTAGCGGTTGTTCTTTGGATAGACTTGTGATAGCCATAAAAATGTGGAATTTATGACCACTGGCTGAGGGCTGTAACCAGTGTCCTTCAATTGGCGAAACCACTTCATTTGGCTTCATTATCGTGAAGTGCACTTCCAGTACTGAATGCCATTACTAACAGGCAGAGGAAAGCTCTGAAAAAAAAACTCTGCAGGAATTCTTAAAGTTTCTCATCCACTTACTTTTAATGTCGATTACCTTTTTTTGTCTGTGGACCACTGTAAACAGCAACTCTAGCTCAGTTTCTCAACACACCGGGAACATCAACGGGAGAATGAAAATTTTCCATCGTTTTGTGAAAGTTCAGCACGATGGGAAACAAAAGAGACATCAAGTTCACGAGGTAAACTTTCCCTTGCCACAGGCCCTCACGCCTTCTCCGCTCTGTGCTGTAACCCTCGCCGCAGGTACGGTGACGTGCAGGCCATGTTTGGCCGCGGTGGGCCTTCGCGCCAGGCCGAGGAATTCTGTCAGAAGCTTTGGTGCCAGCGATGGGGCCATGCGAAGCACAAGATACATGTTGGCAAGTGGCGACCTCTCCAGGAGAGCATACAGAGCAAGAGCAACAGAATCCCACGCAGCGTCTGAGCAAGCGATTGTGAACATCCGCGCACCCAGCGAGTATCGGACTGGAGCCGTTAGTGCTCCGTTTCGCACAAGACAGTTTCCTGCTTTATATTGATACCCTCCGGTAAAACTCTGTCCCTCAGTAATATCGGGGGGGGGGGGGGTGCACTGTTGATAGTTCCTATCTAATGGAACGAATATCCATGAAAGTAAATTCTCCTTGAATGGAAAATTCCATGAATGTGGCGACATCTAATAATCATTATCATCTTCAGCGTCGTGTTTATATCTTGTCGTCATGATCATGAATATAGAGGTTGCAGAAATGGTTAGCTGCTGTGTGACTCATTTTGTTACCAACCACTGCATGGTAACGTCTCTTTCCTCTGGATAAACAGTGATCACAGTAATAATCTTTGCTCATCAGATCCAGTCGGAGGAGTAGATCACAGTCTTGTGGAAGAGAAGCGTTTAGTATCCATGCTTTGGTGTTGATTTTAGTAATAATGTACCATTACAATGTACATCTGGCAACAGAGATTTTTTTTATAGTTTGACGGAGTGTCTAAGGTTGTCTTCTTATTTCAGTTTGTTTTCTTCTTTGTACAATAGATTTTGTTCTTGATGTAGGTTTTCACGGCTCGATGTATGAGAATTGCTCTTAAATTGTGTTTTGTCATTGCTACTTATTCTTCGAATATATTGTTGATGTTGTTGTTGTTTAAGAACACGAACGATATTGCATTACCAATCACCATTCTCACCCACAGCGTTCCACATCTCAGGCATCCACCGTCCGAATTTACAATGAACTTGGATACCGGGAGGTGACAGTGATGCGTGCCTGGTTATCCAGTGCTGCAGTGGCCAGGGTTGGTGGATCACACAAATCTCGCAAAAGACCCTTCCTGTGGAAACTGACGTTGCTCTGTACCCTGACTAAACCAGACAATGTCATCCAGAATTTGGACCAATGTCTATCTGTTTCATATATGTGGGTTAGAATGTTCCCCCCTCGTGAATGTAGGTTTTTTTCCCACAGGCATGCATGAACACTCATTCATTGATAACACCTTGATACATAGAGGACTGCGGAGCTTGGTACTGGCTCATCACCTGGCCACTTTCCCTTTCGCCCGTGGGTCATCGTGCCACTGGACTGTTCTCTCTATGTCCGTTACAAGTTGAAATTATTATTACTCTAGCTTACCTCATTATATTGCCAAATTAATCTATCTTTTACGTACATTACCATGTGCAATGAGGAGGAAGCTATGTCACAGCCGATTTATGTCTAGAAATTGTATTTCTAGAGATAAGTAATGAAAAATATTAACTTGTCATACAAAGAACAACGTTTAAGCCGTTTCTTGTACATACTAAATATTTTTTAAGTAAAATTTCACATAGTGTTCTAGATGTTTCATATTATTCACAATTCATATTTAGAATGTTTTTTTTCGCTTATGGTGAAATAATAATGTTTCACAATAACTCCAAAGTGGCATAAATCCTTTAAACAACAATTTTTCACCCTTGTAAACCTTCCCTGACCATGGTGAAGTATGGTCTAACAACCCACATAACTGACATGGGGAGGCCTTCATCCAACAGTACATTGACATGGGTAAATTACTGTGGGTAATTTGCTTTAAACAAATGCTTTGAGTCCAGTGTGAAGCAGTCATTTTGCCACATTTGCATTGGGGGCAATTAAGCAGCCTTGAGTCATCGAGACAAATACTAATGCCAGAGGCCAGCTCAAGGACATTATCTCTCAGTCTACTAATGTATCTTTCACAGTTTGATATAGGAATTGCTCTCAAGAGCTACTCTTTAGGACTAGCCCATGATACGTTTACCATGGGAGGTGAAAATTCGTGAAGGAGAGAGGAGGAGCACGCAACACTGCGAACCCGAAAGAATAGCTTTTGAGACCAATTGACATTGTCTCAGGTCTCATCCTTGGTCTTAGGGGTGTGACGTCAGGCAGAGGCCTTTGCTGACTTGGCACCAGGCTAGACAATGGCCTCAGCCTAAAGGATCTGGCCTTGACTGGCTCGAACACTGGCCGAGGAGGCTTCAGGCCTTGGCGTCAGATGGTTCTCTGGCTTGCAGCCTCGACCTCTGACTTGTAGCTCTTGGCATTGGCTTGATGGGTGCTGGCCTTGAATCCTGGACTAGAGATTGGTGCCTACGATGGAGTGCAAGTACATGGAGATTTTATGCCATTTTGTTAAAAAGTATTTATTGTCAAAAACTGTGTCGTTGAAGGACACTTTAAAAAAAAACTGGCATCTGTAACACATAGTTCCGGGTTAGACATTCTGAACAAAAATTACAATGGCGTAAAAAACAAAACAAACTTTTTTTGCTTCAAAATGCACTTCCAACAATTACCATCACATATTGCTAGTTTACGAATATTACGTTTGTGTATATATTATGTATTAACAATATATAATACTATGATTTGCCTACCATTACACTGCATTCAAATGAATAGTATAAAATCAGTTGTTGTATAAAAAAAAGTAACGATTGCAGTAGACATACACAGTGCTCTGAAACTAAGACACATTCACTTTGAAGGAAATGTTTTGAAACTGCTCAATACTATTTATTACGACACGAGATTGTCACAACTATTATACAAAAAAACAACCCTTTATCTTTAATACGCCACTCGTTGTCCATCTAAAACAATAAATTCTCTTCAGTGGATCTTTATGGCATATGCTGCTTGTGATTGTGCTCATTAATGCACATTCAGGTAAATGCAATGGTTGAATAAAGTACAAATTAAAAGACCTCTGGGTCTCGTTGTTACCGAGGGACATAGATGGCCAAAACGTCAATTTTACAGGAATAATGGAAGGGGAGAGTTATGATGGGCAGGTGATTGGGGTTGAGGTTCGGGTGACATCACAGATGTCTCATCAGAATAAAGTGACGTCATCTGCGCGTCAGAGTGACGCCTAAAGGTGGGGAGGACACGTGGTGGTGAGATTCACAAGAATTGCGTGTTTCAATTGCTTCCTCAGATCACGGGGTTTTATTTTAACCCCCCCCACACACACACACAGCTAGAGAGTGTGTCGACTCAGTAACACAGTTTTGAATTTAACTGACTGAATAACAATTGCAATTACATCAATAGGCAATGCACGAGATATTAATGTAATGCTGCGGAGCAGTGGATAGCACTGTACAACCCGAGTTTTAAGTCCGAGCCAATGCTAATGAATCACTGGCGAAGGGCATCTGAACAGATCCTGGAAACCCCTTCAACAAACAGCAATGGACCATCATAAAGAAATGTAATGATGTGGGTTTTCACGGCTCGATGCATGACGATTGCTTCGAAAAGCTGCTCTCTCGGGACAGCCGCGTCGATTAGAGAAAGGAAGCAAAGTGGAGAGAGGAAGCAATCGACGTGGCTGTCCCGCGACAGCAGCTTGTCGAAGTTGACCTTTGTCCAGCAGTGGTTCGTAAAAGGACAATCAATGATTAATTTATATTGATTATTGATGAGTACATATTGATGATTGCTTCGAAAAGCTGCTCTCTCGGGACAGCCGCGTCGATGGCTGTCCTACATATTATTTTTCAAAAAGTAATAGAATTGTATATTTAAATACAATACCTCCTGGGTCCCTCATCCTACAGAGATTCTGAGGGTTGTTTTGCCATCATCATTGATCACTTTGTATGTGGGAGGAAAGGGAATTGCCCAAAGAAAAGCAACGAATAAGGGGGTAACACTGAAAATCCAGTGATCATCGAGAAACCTACCGCTTGTGCAATGTTGATGTACCCGGCATTTACAAACAACACGTTGTATGCAAGGCTGTGAAGGCTGTCGTGATGAGAGAGATAACGAGACTAACAAAGGTATAAGGGAGCCTCGTCTTTCACGAATTACACGAGCAGCCAATATCAATGCACATTGTCCCTACAGAATAAACTAAAAACTTGAAAAAATTAGGTTTAAGCCAAACTGAAATAGAGCTTGGAATTCCCGTTAAGGATTTGAAACTTATATCTCACAGTGCTTACAAGAATGGCACGTTTTTCATTTTAATATAAAATACCAGCAGTCGCAGTCTAACTTTTATAATAAAGTTGCATTTGTTTTGTTCAACAAAACCATTCAAAGCGTTTGGTAGTTTGCATAATATGTAAGATGAAATGAAATGTTAATTCTCACGACTGAGCGAGTCTCTATGGCCTAACACTCAACCTAGATACCCAACACTTTGGCACTGATAGACTTGCCAAATATCACTACAACTCAATAAAGATGCTCATAAAACCCTCATTGTACCAATTTATAGCTGAGGTTTTTTTGGTTTTGTTTTCCAAATGTATCCTCACGTCTATCCCTGTCATATCGTAGGAATAAGCATACTTTTGTGCGTCTCGCAAGTGAAGAATGGACCACTGGACTGGATAGCTCGTAAGGGTGAAAAGCGCTCTATAAATGCAATTATTATTATTAAGGAAGCACTTTTGAAATCGTTTAAGAAACTTCTGGTTCGCAGGTCAAATTTACCAAATGACAGTCTCCTGACTCAATAGTCGTGTGACCCTGGGTTTATCAATAGCAAGATTAAACCTTTAGCACTTCTTCAGATGTTCAAGTTATTGAAAAAGTATCAAAAGAAGACTAAGCAGTAATTTTAAACCCTTAAAAATATATACTGTATATACACATCTATTTAATAAAACAATTCCTTTTATATACTGTTAAAGGTACAATAAGTCACACGGACTAAATGTTGCATGCCTTGCGTGCCACTGAACACCCGTGAACTCAAATCTGGGATTCCTACCCCACGGCTCGGTTCATGTGGGTGTCAAGGGATCCGTGGATTTGCTCCATACAGCAGGGCTACGTGTGTCGGCGTTAAGGCCTTATTTTGCCAGTGGCTTTAATCATTCACCCAACAGATCGGTCAAAAACGCTCCCCCGGAGACATCTGCGATGTGCCAGTTGGAGGCAATCGATTGGCACACGTGGATGAGGCTGACCAGGGTGTCGGAGAGTAATGCAGAAAATGTTGCTTGGCGTTGGGAACTTAGGAGCGTGACATCGACGTGCTGTTAGTGAAGGTTTCCTTTTCACCCAATTTGGCAAAAGCTGGCCAATGTTTCCATTAAAAACAACGGAGGTAAATGTGCCTTAACGATGCATTTCAGTAAAATGGGAAATTTGGCCCACAGTGACTTTAATGCACCATTGCCAACTGGACTTGAATCAGTATCTTCTATTGCTCTCCTGATGGCTGTGGATATCTTCATTGCAACACATCAGCTATAGGGGCTGGCAGCGGCATTTGTTATGATTATTTGGTAAACGTCACACAAGACTGCATGTGGTTCTCAGCAACTCTGGCTATTATTGAAATGCAAGTTGTTGTAAACATGGGTCCTCTCGTTGGGCAGAACTTGGCTGATGGCAGAAGAAAATTAAGCACCAGACTGCACCGAGGACCCGATATAAATGCACTGCGCATTGCTGCATGGTTGAGCATCACATATTGCACCTTTACACTGGAGCACGTACACAAAAAGTAACGAGCCACTTTTCTTTGTTCAGATTCCGTATAAAGCTTCCCACAGAAAGACAACACTCCAGACGTTTGTTTGTAGAGGCAGCGACGGATCACATGATCTCACCGTCATCATCGTCGTCGCTGAAGCTGCTGCACTTCGAGGCGGACGGGGAGATGGAGGAGAGCAGTGGGTCCGACTCCCCGATGGGAGACATCCCATCGTCGAGCAGAAAGTCCCTGAGCCTCAGGCCGTTGCCGAACGGGCCGCTGCCGCAATCCGAGAAGCCGGCCTCCGGGTCCCCGTGACCGGACAGGTGCTCCGAGTGGTGGTGACCCAACACGTCCGGGTGATCCGGCTCCAACGGATTGGAGTAGCCGAGGGTTCCGTCGTTGAGGTCCAGGATGGTGACGTGGCTGGAGTTGGCGGGGATGGAGGCGGGGAGCAGCGGGTAGTCAAGGCCGTGGGACGGGATCCCGGGCTCCTGCTTGATGGACGAGCTGCTGAGGTCCACGGTGGCTTGCGAGGGCGTGGGCAGGCCGTGCGCTCTCGCCTGCATCTCCAGCTCCTGGCGAGGAGACGAGCCGTGCGGAGAGGTGCCCAGCGGTGAAACGATTCCGTTGTCCGGGTGTTGGTTGCTATCTCAAGAATTCAGCTACATGCGTGATAACGAGCGGCATGAGCTTGAACACCAACTTATAATATAATAAATTCATTTGAAGAGGATCTTTCAGCCAAAACTTGCAAAGCGCTGTACAAAACTGACATTGGGAACGTAAATAAATAAATGTATATATAACATGTAGGCTGATAAATGCTGCAAACATAAAACCCCATAACCAGTGATTTGTATTAATGCTACACAAATGAAAACCCAGTATTTTATGTTTGCACACCACAAGTGCACTCAATTGAGACTGAGTCGAGCTAGGGGAGCAGCATTGGCCATGAGCAGGAATCTAACTGGGGTGGCCTGGTTTGTAGTGCAAGCACTAAACGCTATTCCACTGCTCCTCTATACCTGCCAGATGAATGTGTTGCTATATATAGACATGTAAAGTATTTTCAATATTATGTTCATTCTTACTATTAATCATAACCTGTGTGTATTGATGTAAGTTTTCAGAGCTCTCTGAGAATTTCTCTGAAGCGGGAGTTGCTCCTCTGTCCTTTTCGAGCCACCAGTCCGCGGAGACCAGCCCCAAGCGGGCCGCGTGGGCCTCGAGGCGCAAAGAGCTCGGGAGCACCCCGGCCCCGGTCCCACGCACGCGTGCCCGGCGCAACGTGGCCGCGGCGGAGGCGCGCGTACGCGGAGGGCCGCGGAAGGACGGCGCGGCGGCCTCACCTGGACGCGCACGACGAGGCTGCGGTTGGCGTGCTCGAGGCGCCGCTGGCGGGACTCCATGTCTCGCGTGCGCTGCTGTTCCTTCTGCAGTCGCCGGATGTAGTCGACGGATGCCTTCAGGATGGTTCCCTTGTTCCAGCGCATGTCCCTGCGTTCACACAGGTCACTTCGCTCGTTTTATTCGCTTTGTTTTGACTGGTTCGTCCGAGCTATAGCATACACCGAGGCTTGCTTATTTGATTAAATCACTTTACTTTTTAGTACATTTCATTGCAATAACACACGATCACATTTCAGGGGGGAGGGTATCGTGGGAGCAAACGTTAGTGTATACACTTTTAATTCTCTTGTATTCTTAATGCTTAGTCAGGGTGTGAACAATATTAATCATTGTAATGATGTAAGTTTTCACGGCTCGACGCATGATGATTGCTCAGAAAAGCTGCTCTCTCGGGACAGCCGCGTCGATCGCTTCCTCTCCCTCTTTAATAATCATTTTATATAATTCATCGCGATGCAGGGAGAGGGAGCAATCGACGTGGCTGTCCCGAAAGAGCAGATTTTCGGAGCAATCACCAACATTAAATTATTATTTGAAAGATAATGCTGTTTTTTTTATAATAATCAAGAACCACGCAAATGTATTTATTGATTCCATTATTTAGTTTTCCACTTAATTCAATTTCTAGAAGGCGGGTGGGGGGTGAGCATTGGAGTAGGGGGGGACACACACCACGCTCCGATATGGTGAGTGAGAGGACAGCATTTGATTTAATTTTCAATGATAAATCTACGACTCGTATGGCACAGGATTCGTTTCAGTGTCAAGACAATGGGGCAGAGCATGCGATGCGTTGTTGTTGCTGTGCCGTTCACTCCGCAGCTCTGTGCAGCGTTTTGTGACCCTCGGGTGAAAAGCGCTCTATAAATGCAATTATTATTATTATTTTGTTAAAGGCATTAGTTTCATGAAAGACTTAGAGGTGCAAATAAACCGCAGGACAGCAGGGGGGGGGGGGAGCCAGTAATATGCTTAGCCAGCACAAACATTTGCCAGACGCTGTGCCCTATGCATTGTGATATTATTAACCAACTAATCAGTGTTTTTAAAAAGTCATGGGAAGAAACCAGAGAACCCAGATAAACGTCGCACAGAACGGTGGGAGAACACCCAAACTCTGCACAGAGAGGCACCGAAGGTGGGACTCAAACTGCCTTGGCAGGGCCTTCTTTCTGTGGGGCACGGACATCGCCACCAAATAGCCACCCTGCCACCGCAGGAGGTTCAACGTTGCTAATAGAGTTGCAACCACGTAAAGCGCAATAAACTGGGATACACCGTGAGGGTAAACAGCATTAGAGAGAGAGAGAGAGAAGGTTGTGCGCGTAACTGACGAAACCCCCAAACTCTGAATTCCTTGTTTGGTGAAAACTCACAGATGTCCCATGAGAACTGACTTCCCAAAAAGAAGGACGATTCTGGGGAAACCAGGACAGATGGCGACGCTAGCTGCTGTATCCAGCCGGAGTGGAACTGTAGTAGCAAAAGTGGTTGCACGGAAGCATATTGGCTGTGGTGCGCAGAGTGTGGAATTGTGTGATTGTTGCAAATCCTGCGAACTACCGGCCGAAACGAATCCTTGCGCAAAGGTTGTCTCCGGTGAGTTGCACAACACTCTGATGTGGGGGGGGGGGGTTTGGTTCCTGAAGAAGCTCTCATAACCGGGAGCGAAACGTCGGACACCGTACCAAACAAAAACGCCGTGCAACCCGAAAATGCTTGGCAGGACTTTTTTTTCCTGTACTTAAATTAATAATAATCCCAAAGTTTCGTTCAATTGCGCTGTCGGCATTAGGGTCATGAGACAAAACAACTATTTTGAACGATTGCAGAGCAATGCGCCATCCCGTGCGTTAAAGAGTGGCCTGATGATATCACGGAACTGTTGCACAAAAGTCCTTTAAAAGAGTTTTGTTTATCCGCACGTTAACAGATGCTCTTTCCCACGCACCCGTGCTACAGAAATATTTTCATCGGATGTCAGTCAAACCAACATTTTTAGAAATGTCAGAGCTGGTTCTTATCAAAGTAATGTACGGCAGTTACGTTTAAGGTGACGTGTGTTTTTTTTTGGTAGAGCCGTGGCTAAACGGACTCACACCATCGACTCGTTAAACTTGACAATTCGGTTTAATCGCGAGTGGCTGTCTAGCTTTAAAGCAAGGTCTCAGCCGTGGCAGCTTCGCGCTCCAAATCCATCAGGGATCTGTATCTGTGCACCTTCGTTCAATTCCGCAACTTCACCGCCGTGCCATTTGCATGTGGGGCCGTGAGCAAGCCGCTTGTGTGGGAGTGCGAGCGGAGGCGAATCAGACATTTAATGAAAGTTAATACCACAAGGGGATAAATGAGAAAGCAATTTTGTAAGTTAATAAGGGCCCCAGTAATATATGCATAATTGCACGCTTCTCAGAGGACTGCACAATTCTCAAATGCAATTTGATTTTACAATACAACTAATTATGAAGACACTACACAGAGCAGAGGTTTGACAATTGGTTTTTCTTTAATCCCCCCCAAATGTAATCTGTATAAGACTAAGCAAACAGAGGTGCTTGGAAAGTACATTTAAACACACCACCAATGCGCTGTTTTAATTAATAGGTTGCTTGGTTCAAGTGAGTTTGTGTGATAACGATGTAGGCAACAATGACTTGCTTTACTTTAACATACAAAGGTCTTTTGAAGAAAATGAATAATGTGAAATCATTCCACAATTACAGCACTTTTTTTTCAAGGATGACCCAGTATTTCCAAGTGTAGCAATAATATATTATGAGACAGCTATAACAGTACCGGCCTTTGTGTAACCGGGTCAGACCTCATTGGCTCTTAACACTTATTCAGAGGGTCTTACAATTGAACATTTGGCAAATTCCTCTTAACAAGTGTGGTGAATAAAAATACCCACCGGAGTACCCAGAGAAAACCCATGCATGCGCGTGAGGAAACAACAATCAAAGCTCTGCACATGGCTTCAACCCAATTGCTGTACTGCAATGTGGCCACCTTACAGCTCAGTTCAGGAGTTCCACAGATTTGCGAAGCAAATAAACCCTCGTCTTCCAAAATACTCAATTCGCAGGTGTGTGCGAGCCACCGCATCCCTGGGTTAACGTGCGTTATTTAATATATGATATAATTTAATATATGATTAATTTAATATATGATTAAATTATACACATTTCATTCATTATTACCATCATCTTTATTATTAAACACAACCACTTTGTATTGGTGTATTTCAGAGCTCGATGCATAAGAGTTGCTCTGAAGCGAGCATCGCGCCTCTCTCCTTTC
>JAZEWT010000016.1:18272896-18289855 GCA_036362905.1 Mordacia mordax | reverse complement strand
CATTGCCTGAAACGTCACATAATGAGTTTCCTTTCTGCTTTTAAAGCCACAGTGTTGTTGATGAATGCGCTGGATTTTAAACAAATATATAAACATTAGACGACGGATGAGGAATTGCCCCTCAATATGGGCCAACGATTACCTATTTTTCATTATTATTAATTATTATTTAGCAGAGACGCCCTTATCCAGGGCGACTTAAATCATTAAAGAAGGTGTAAGCCAGAGAAGTGGTGGGGGGAGGGGGGGTGGGAAGCCATGTAGTCAGCCCGCACCAATACCTGCTAGGCACTGCGTTCTCTATATTATGATACTGTCGGCCAATTAATTTGTATTTTTGTTACTTGTGGGAGGAAACCGGAGAACCCGGAGGAGACCCACACGGAACAGGAGGAGAGAACACACAAACCCCACCCAGAAAGGCACCCGAGGCGGGAATCGAACTGCTTCGGGCAGGACATTCTTTCTGCGAGGCGCAGACGTAATTACCACTGCAGCGCCCTCTCGCTCACGTCTATACAGCGATTCCATATATCAATAGCTATTTATATATATATACATGTGTTTCCTCTTTAGAATATGTAAATGTGCACATATGTAGAATATTTGTTGTGTGCTTGTACGCCACACATGCAGTATTACCCAATCGTGTAACGTTATATATTTATTTATTGTGTGGGTGCACAGGCTGCTCAGCCCAGTTCATTGCCAGTACTTGGCCGGTATGGCTTCCAGTGGCTGTGGAAATTAGGAATCTGTCTCCCTAGCGCTGGCGTTTGTTGACTCAACAACAAATGTGTCTATTTTGTATTTTAAGACCTTGCCACTTGTATTATTGCCAGAAAGGGTAAAACTTTTTTGTTACTTTTTACAGCGTTGCAGTCGCGAAACGGTTCCCATAGAACAAACGCCTGTTGCTACCAATTACCAACAATGATGTGGTCAGGAATGGAACCCAGGTTGCTGGGATTGTAAAGCTATATAGGCTTGTCGCAAGCCACAACACACAGCATGCAGAGCACTGCACCATCTCCAGCTACAGACCAATATAACCTGCCCTTCCCAGTGTCACGCCTTAAAATAAGGTCTACAGCAACTAACGCTGTAAAACGGTGCAAGTAAATGGCACCAGTGGTTCACATTTTTCCAAGATTTGTTTTCTTACACTGTCGATGAAATCCATGTCTTGATACAGAACGATAAAATCCCAAAGTTTAGCAAGTGGATTGTAAGTATTCGAAGAGGGCCTTGCTACAGTGGGATTTTTAGCCAATGTCATCAATATATGAGCAAAACGGGAGTGGTTACAGAAAACGCACGATCAGGAACGGGACACCTCCCGATGATTCGGTCAACTTGTTGTGCTGCCACCTTCCGGGCATCCTGGAGACGGCTGGGCAACTTCACAAACTTGTGGGCTCAACCTTAACCAGAAAAACTGTTTGATTTGAACCTTCGAGAGACGCCCTAACACATGCAATTGAAATCGTCCATGATTTAAATTGCCAAGCGCTCTATTAAAGTCCACAATAACATCAACAATAGCCGCCATTAGCCACTAAGTGGCGGAGACGTCAGCGCGGCACTTGTGCCAGGCCCGTGACGTTACACACTGTCAAACCCTTTAACCGTTTCTGATTGACACAGCCAGATACGAAACAATTTTTGCCCGTCGTTCAAACGTAATAAGGGGAGTGGGTGCACCGCTGGTTAGCGAGCCACAATGACCGCAAGTTAATGGTCTGAGCGATTATCTGCGTGTCGCCTTTGCTTGGCTCCTGAGTCTTGAAGAGGCCCACTGCCAATATCATCCCCTAAAGGCAATCTCCAAGGGTGATTGTGACATTTTACAGAGCCCCAAATGTTGCTTCCGCTTGGTCGCACTTAAAATAAAGATCCAACATGATTTAATGAGGTAACACGATACACGTCTCGGCGGGAAATCTCAGCGGGAAATCATGTAATTTAATATGACAGACATTCAAACAAATACATCCGTGTGCAAATGAAAGCAGTGAAACATTTATCTGCTTTGTTATTTTCCACTGTTTCTGTAATCCACGCTCCCAATTTCATCCAGGGATCCTATTATCTACTATTCTACTCGCAGTGGCCGTGGATGAGTTTGATTGCGGTTATTTTGAAGTGGAAATTTGTCCCGAAAGCAGGAAGAATTCCGAACCACACAAATGCAGCCCCGGCGATGGACTGGCGTCCCATCGTCGGTAATTCCTTGCCTTGCGCCCTGTGTCTGCCGGGATAAGCTCCGGCTTCACCGTGACTCTGTATAGGACTAAGCGGTTTCAGACAATGAGATGAGATGAGAAATGCAGCCTCCGCAGGCAGCGGTGACAAAGACGTCAGCGGTGACACTGATTGTCTGTGACAAGCCACTCGTTTTCGTGACATGGACCGAATACCTCACATTTCAAATATTAACCGGAACAACTCCAGCGCAAGCATGTGTTGCTTTTAATCAATGGAGCGGTAATTAATTCCCGACCGTTAATTTAATGTCCCATCTGGAATGAGAATTAAGCTTAATGTTTGCTTGCTCGTCCATTTGTTTGTTTACAGTGCCCACTGTTTACAGAAAACCATCAACATAAGAGCATGCCGCACAAGTTACATAACCGTAACTCGAACCACACGCCACAGTCATTGCCACCTGCCATAACAAGAAACTACGTGTTTAAAAAAGGAGAAAGAGCAAAAATATAATTAACTGGGAAGAAAATTAGGAGGCAGGATCCTGTTGTTGTTAAAATCAAATCACACGGAATTTTCCCCGTCCTGTCAAACTTCGGAATTAAATCGAGGTTGAGTTTGTACATGGGTTGGGATGGTTGACCACACTATGCATAACAAGTGTTTCAGGCATCAGATGACTATCAATATCTACTCATGCCCTGTACTTCTAGGCTCCCACGTCCATGCTTCCCACCTTCACGAACGCAAACAGACCTGCACGGTTAAGTATGGCAAAATAACCCCCCAACATGACCGACATGGCGTGGGGAGGCCTTCATCCAGCAGTGGATTACTAAAGAACTCCACGTGTACAGGTATCTTGCAATAACTCTTATAACAAAAAAGAAACTCATTAATAGCCGTGAACATCATAATGTACAGGACGCGGTGTCAGGCAAACGTTTGCGCCGTTTGGCTGCACGGCTCCCATGCTCCCGTAAGCGCGGTTTCCTCACGCCTCCGAATCGTTCTCCGTCAACGAATTCTTTCAACATTGGACTGTGTACATTATAAGTTTAATATAATTATTACTGCCATCACGCATTAAGGAAATAACTGACGTGTCAAGGGCAGGATGTCGCCTGTCTCACGTTGCTCACTCCCCCAACATCACTCTTGCGAGGGACGGTGAACGATATCACGCCGACCTGTTGACATGGAGCGGGTTCGTGGAACCATCAGCAGAGAGATCTCGACGTTTCGTGGAGACCACGCAGTGACACAGAGGTGGGGGGGGAACAGTGTGAACTGGGACGCCCGACAGGGCTTGCAGTCTGAGTTATAAAAAACACTCATGGAAAGAGGGTGGCACGGTGGCCCAGTGGTTAGCGCTGTCGCATCACAGCAAGAAGGTCCCGGGTTCGAATCTCTCGGCTCGGGTGCCTTTCTGTGTGGAGTTTGCATGCTCTCCCCGTATCCGCGTGGGTTTTCGCCGGGCACTCCGGTTTCCTCCCACAGTCCAAAAAGCATGCTGCTGCATAGGTTAATTGGCTCGCAGGCTAAATTGCCCCGCAGTGCCCGACGATGGGACACCAGGTATATCCTTGCCTTGCGCCCTGTGTCTGCCGGGATAGGCTCCGGCTCACCGCGACCCTGTATAGGACTAAGCGGTTTCAGATAATGAGATGAGACTAATGGAAGGAAAATTCCAACATTTCCACCGGAAGAACAGAGAACCGTACACGCGTTGTCTTGAGGCGTGTCTTCACACGACTGACAATTATTAAAAAAAAAGAGCGATCGTTAAAAAGATCTGGGAGGACTGAAGAGATTTCCATTTGCGATCCTGTGGACACCGGCAAAGAGAGACCTTGATCTAAACCACACCGGGACAGATGGGAAAGAGAGGCCTCCGCGTCGTGCGACGGAGAGAGAGAGGGCATTTGGACGTTGGCTCGCATTCCTTACATTGCTTGCACCAGGACCTATGCCAACCACATTGAGCCACCGTTTACATGCTATTCATTGCTTTTGATGCTGGTGCATTGATCGTAACAACAAGCTTCTGCAGCCACGTGAAATAACGTCCAATGTAGAGCGTGCTGTTAACTTCTAGCTCGCAGTGGTTGGTGAGTAGGTATTGAGGGTATTACGCAGTAGGTGGCATTTGTTTGCAAGTGAGCTGGATTATGCAATATTGCATTCGTTCGTTTACAAGTTGCGTGTAAGTGACCGGCAGACTTTACACTACTCTTTTCATTGGAAACAATCTTTCCGATCGAAAGGAACCACACGGGTTGGCCTATTGCAAGGGAAAAACCCCCCACTAAACTCGGGATAATGGAAAGACGTTAATGATCTCATCTCTAATGATGACTCAACTTGAGTCTGGGTTAGACCCATGACATTAATTAATAATCTCCATGACGACAGAATCCATCACATGAGGTTTAGTTTTCTCGTCAAAATAGATTTTACTTAAACATTGACAAATATACCAGTGTGTGGGTCCTCACAGCGTCATTAAAGTCGCCTGAAGTATAAACATAACCTTGTGTGGAAACCAAACTTTTAGAAATATACATCAGCCAGGCATATCAATCCGAGGCATAATGCGATTGTTAAATCCTCTGCACTTTAATTCCAACGCCTAACCAGTAATAACAGCGTTAAACTTTGCTTTTAGCTCCAGGTTTAAGCTTAGCTCGAATGATTTAAAGGGGTGGCCAATCTGTAATCGTTTCCACTCAATCCAAATGCAGTCAACGTTTGTGTTGGATGCCTAAACTCAAAGTATTAGGAGCATTTAATTATAATAATGTCCAAATCCAACAACAAGCCTGAGGCCTTGGGGCTTTGAAGTGCCCCATTTTACACAAACCACCGAGGACGTGTGTTCCACATTCCAAGTGTGGTACGGGTTGTCTCATTTTATTTACCATAAATCATTTTATTCCCCACCGATAGTTTTTGTTGTTGTTGTTGGTCCACACACAAGTGTGCATCTCGGCAACTGAAAATATGGCCAGGTCACGACATTTCCTCATTAGATGTATTACACTTCACCCAAGTTTCACAGACACCAATAGCCACAGGACGCCAGAGGATGCCTCCAAAGTGAGAGGTGAAACGTCGCGAAGGAGATAAGAGGCACACTCGACATGGCAATACTGAAATAGCAGCTTTTTGGAAGCATTCATCGTGCATCGAGCCGTGAAAACCTGAATCAGTACAATAAGGGGGAAGCAGTCCATGTTTTGCCATTTTAGATTCAAATCCACACCTGCTTGGTATCTCAGTGGATTAAGAGACTCAAATAGTGTACAGTGGATTTTCAATATATTAAAATACATAAGGTGTGCACGTGCCACTGGGCATTGCACATTTTTAAAGATGATTATAATGGGCAATACAATGCTACCGATATCAGTCACAATCCAAAATGCGACTATTACGCCACTATGACAATTCACCACCTCGCAGTTCAATGAACAGCGTTAATATGCTACGTGCAAAGCTGTGGTTCCCAACCATTCTGGACCCACAGATCTCATCTCATTGTCCGATCCGTTAATCCTGTACAGGGCTCACTGTGTACTCCGGTTTCCTCCCACAGTCCAAAAACATGCTGCTGCATAGGTTAATTGGCTTGCAGACTAAATTGCCCGCAGTGCCCAGTGGTGGACTGGCGTCCCATCGTGGGTATATCCCTGCCTTGCGCCCTGTGTCTGCCGGGATAGGCTCCGGCTCACCACTACTCTACAGCATTAAGCGGGTACTGAAAATTAATCATTGTAGCAATCGATGCCTCTAGTGTCTGGCTAAGGGGGCCTCAGGGCCCCATAACCAAACGTATAGGCGTGAATATACATTAATTCTTCCACACACAATTTAATGCACGGATCGATAGCTTAATAATTGATGTAGATCGATGGACCGGTGCACGATTTGCATCGCTACTAAAAATCCAACTTTTGTCCTTGTGACTCGACTCGATGTCGTTAATCAAGAGTTTTCCCCTTGTAAAAAAAAAAACCACATTTCCATATTAAATTGTAATACTTCAAAACAAAACCGCTGTGAATATGTTTATGCCTTTATCCCGATTTGACGTCGACTAAAATAAGCATTTCCAAAAGTTATTGGGTTACATTTACACCTGTGTAAACCATCCAGCAGCATGTGCTCTCGCAGCATAGGCACGAAACTAAAATTCAGCTGCACACCCTGCTTTAAAAATCACTACACCGCCGCTGTGTACTCATAACCATCATCCCCCCCACACCATCACACACACTCATTCTATACGGGCATACGTCTGTATTCACCATATATTGGTATAAAACACACTTCTAGATCCAAGGTTGAATGGCACATTTCATGGTTTATATTTGGGTTAGAGATCAAGCAATGACGTGGTCACATTTCTCTTGCAAGCGTTATATTTGCCGGGTATAACGCTTGTGCCCTCAACCACAAGCGTTATACCCGGCAAATATGACTTTTTTTCCACTCATTGTAAGCTGAAGAACAATTGCAGTGGCCAAATATTGCAATTATATCGTGTATTGGAATCATCCGGCGTTGTTTCATATATACCGTATGTATTTGTGTTTGTAAAGCCCCATTGAAGCAAATATTGAGAAAAACAATCACATTCCCATTTCTTTGTGCTCTCTGCCGACACAATGGAACCGTGAATACTCAATCGGTTATCAGACACAATTGGCATACGATGTATATTATTATCATGAGGCATATGGATACAAGTTATGAAAATTACCTGACCGATACAAATTTTTTTTGAAGTTTTTAATTGGGTCCTAGATTATTCAATAGTACGGTACCGCAATGGGTACTATAGCACAGCACAATATCTCGTCAAAGGAATGCAAAAAGGTCACATTAAAGTTATCATAAAAAAGGGCTGATGTGAAAGATGATATTTGCTCTGCTCTCATTTTAATTTCCTATTAAGCAATAGATTATTTTGAGTGAAAGGGCATGACATTTTCCACTGATACAGCACTTTGTTCTCAAAGCTTAAATCAATAATTGCCAAAATCTGTTAAAAAGCGTCCTTTAACCTGTGAAAACATTTGCCTAACATAACCCTACTTTCTGAATTTTATTACAGACGAGCTGCAGAGTCATGAGACAAGAACATTTCGATTGTGAAATATTAAGTGGCGGGCGGCACGGTGGCCCAGTGGGTAGCGCTGTCGCCTCACAGCAAGAAGGG
Organism: Mordacia mordax; assembly: GCA_036362905.1. Lineage (NCBI taxonomy): Eukaryota > Metazoa > Chordata > Hyperoartia > Petromyzontiformes > Petromyzontidae > Mordacia > Mordacia mordax. The sequence continues at coordinate 18,282,423 of JAZEWT010000016.1, read as the reverse complement.
CGCCGGTTCGAATCTTGGCTCGGGTGTCTTTCTGTGTGGAGTTTGCATGATGTCCGCGTGGGTTTTCGGTAGGCACTCCGGTTTCCTCCCACAGTCCAAAAAACATGCTGCTGCATAGGTTAGTTGGCTTACAGACGGAATTTCCCGCAGTGCCCGGTGATGTACTGGCGTCCAATCGTAGGTATATCCCTGCCTTGCACCCTGTGTCTGCCGGGATAGGCTCCGACTCACCGCGACCCTATACAGGACTAAGCGGTTTCTGACAATGAGCTGAGCTCAAATTTCGTAGCTCGGTGCAACATACGAAGGCTCGTTTGAATGAATCGGTTGGTTTTTGCTGGGCTCGACAGTGAGCTCGGAGCACATCATGGCGTGCCTGTGCAACGCGCATACTCTGGCGTCGTCGAATGTTTATCCAGTGTCTGGAGGGGAGACGCAAAAAAATAAGCCTTTGTCCACGGAGGTTCCTGCCAAAGCATTTTAGCAATTAATGTATACAACGTACAGTAGATACAATCCGTGTGGGGGCAGCAAGAATGCTCTGTGCATGGGATATTAAATGCTCACATATAATGGGTGGCACGGTGGTGCGGGGTGTAGCGTTGGCACCTCACGGCAGGGCCTTAAGTTCAATTCCCGGCACGGGTATGTGTGTGGAGTTTGCATGTTCTCGCCAGGTACTCCGATTTCCTCTCAAAATCCAGTCATGTTCCTTGGAATAATTAGCCGAACTAAATTGTCCCCGGTGCCTTGCGAGAGATTGGGATCCTAGCTTTAGTATAGCCCAGCCTTGCGTCCTCTATCAGCCGAGATAGGCTCCAGCTTATCGTGACCCTTAACAGGATTAAACAGTCCTGATAATAAATATATACTTTTTAAACATGCCGTCGTTCCTTTCATTATTTAAACATAAAACTCAAATTGTGACGGGGAAGATTATCAAATAAAACCAAATATTTGGTTGATGCGATTGGCATTCTTTTAACTGAAATATGTGAATGCATTTCATTTTAGGTTGTCAGGGAAATTTTTTAGTAGTTTAAGGATCCCATTGTCCTCAGGAGACCTTGATATTGATTCTCTCCGTTGCGGAAGATAGCACGATCGCCACAAAATATCCATTCCATCATCTCATCTCATTGTCAGAAACCGCTTCGTCCTGTGCAGGGTCACGGTGAACCGGAGTTTATCCCGGCAGACACGGGGCACAAGGCAGGGATATACCCACGATAGGACACCAGTCCATTGCGGGCAATTTAGTCTGCAAGCCAATTAACCTATGCAGCAGCATGTTTTTGGACTGTGGGAGGAAACCGGAGTACCTGGCGAAAACCCACGCGGACACGGGAGAACATGCAAACTTCACACAGAAAAGCACCCGACCCGAGACTCGAACCCGGGACCTTCTTGCTGTCAGGCGACAGCGCAACCCACTGTACCACCGTGCCACCCCCATTCCATCATTCAAAATAATATTTCTGGTAACACAGAAAAAGGACCAATTTTTTTTTATAGTTTTATTTTGCACTAACATTATTTTAAGCCACTCTGTCTACACGTCTCAGTTGAAAACACTTTTCCAGTTAAGTCCTTTGAAACATTCCATGAGTATGATGAATAAGCATGCAAACTTCAGTTTGCTGTAATCGCCCATTCGACTTGCAGGGTTCGCTCCAACAGTAACCCACCATGTGGTTTTAGGTGTTCACGGCAGCCACTGGATGTCAGTCCAATGTTTATATATCTTACTTTTCTCCATCTTGCAGGTGTAGCAACAGTCAAACATTTAGTCTTGAATACATCTACAACTAACACATTATGCCATAATTTGTAAATGCAATAGCTTAAAGCCATACTTGAAAAACATCTACATTAAAAAAAACGATCAGAAATTCCACAAATGGCCCTAAATACACAAAACCAGTATTGGTACTTTTTAAAAGCACTATAAAATGTACTATACAGAGAGTCCAATTTTAACAAGAATATAAACCACTCAGACATATTTGGCGCTTTGGAGACTGGCCGTAAACGACATGGCCAGAGCAGAAGCTATCCACTGCGTATTTATTTGTTTGGCTGCGCTCAACAAAATTGGGCTCCTGGTTCCGATGGGCGTTAAACAGCTTCTTGGGTGAATAAACATCAACGCATGCCTTCGGTAATGCCATGCGTTGAGTAATGCTATGCGTTTACACAATATCTAAATCAAGCCAGATTTGAGCTGAGATTTTAGAACCAATTACTAAATATTTTTTTACACACATGCAGTATATCAAAGATCTCTCATATTGCGTTTTGTCAATGCAGAATATCAAAGTATATCAAAGATCTCTCTCATATTGCATGTTATTAATGTAGACTATCAAAGTGATCAAGGAACTTGAAAGGCGTAGCGTTAGATAATTAAAACGGTTTATTCCACAAAAACGGTCTTAACTTTGAATGACAAAGATGTTGACCCACAACAGCACGTCTTAATTAAACTCGTAGGCTTTATAACATTATACGTGTGTGATCCGCCGCAAACATTAAAACGAACCACAAAACAAGATTATTTGCTGAAACTTATATTTACAGCAATAAGTGCCTGGTCAGAAATCTTGTGAAAATTACCACGTGTTTTACAAAAGCATAATCAGTGAATTTGTAAACTAAGGAGTAACATTGCTGGTATTCAAAACGCAGACACGTCTACATTAAAATCTGCCTTACGAAATAAGAGTCTACTTTCATAATATAGTGACCAAAACAAAAACGTAAACAGTAAGTTGTATTTATCTGATATTCATAGATTCACAAATGGCCACGATCCAAGTTTAGACAACTAATACTTTTTTAAACACACATTAGCCTGTATTGTAATAATGTTATGAATACAGTATCGTTACATAACATGGAAACTCAATATCTTGGCTGGTACTATTTTCACCAACTTTATTCTAACCTGAAAGCATGGCTCGGTTTTAAAAGCACGGTTTGCAGAATCCTTTAGCAGCATGCACCCGTATTAATCACTGTCTATAATTTAAACCAAAATTGCATCTGAAGTCACTGTATTAAAATACTGAACTGCAATTTGAGTAATGCCAATACATGGAATGGACTTTAAAAGTGCAACCATGCAGATGTAGGAGATATCGATCTCAGTCGCACTCATATAATTAGTATTTGATTAACGCCAGTGAGTCCCAATGAAACAGTATAAACATGAATTGGCTCAAGATAATGATGCTCAGCTATGAAGCAATGCTGAAGACACACTTCCGAACACCACGAATGAAAAGTTTTGACATTGTTAGAAACCGTATTCCAACAGCAAGCGGCTGTAATTGTCAACGCTATGATAGTTGCTTTGTACAGCTGTTCTTTCGGTATAGCCACGTCGAGTGTATCGCACTCTCTACTTCGCGATGCTTCGCCTCCCAGACTGGAGGCATCATAATAATATTTGCATTTATCGAGCGATGTTCACCCGAGGGTCACAAAGCGCAGCACAGAGCTGCGGAGAGAAGGGCATGTCGACAACAACGACGTAGGAACAGAAAATCAGCAACAATAAAGTTTTTTTGGGGGTTTTTTTACAAGTCCGAGCTGTGGAGAGAGCGGCATGTCAACAACATCAGGGCAATTCAACTGAAAGTCAAATAGTAGCAATAACGCTCGACATGGCTATCCTGAAAGAACAGCGATGGAGAGCAATCATCATGCATCGAGTCATACAAACTTACGTCGGTACACCGTAAACGTACATACGATATACCTTAAATGTTAAAACAGCACGTCGCATACCCATCTAGTCTTAGGTACAGGTGAATATGTGAAATCGTCGGTTTTGGGAACGCAGAGAATATTACACGTACACCGTGAACAACTGGGTGACTTGACACACAGCACACACTGCATAAACCATGACAAATGTTTTACTCTCCTTTAGAAGTCAACGTGAAGAAATTACGCTCACATTGTAAAAATGTAAACATCTACAAAAGAAGTGAGCAGTTATACGATTTCACAATCACCGCATCTGGTCTGGGCGGATACGCGCCGTTCGACTGTGTTGGTACAACCTGTATCGTTCATAGCCGAGAGATAAAGTGATTACACTCCGTACTTAAAATGTCATTGGTAACGTCATGCCTGTGACGAATATCATGTACTCACGTCAAGTCGAAACCCACACAGATTTGCTTGTACACAGTTTATCACCGAGTGTTAACATTAAAACGTGTTACACAGCCGCAGTGGTTTTACGCTACAGCTAATGTAAAAAAAAAGAGCCACAAGTTTCAGGATAAACGGCGTTTCACGAGAATTCCGTACGCAACTCCATCTTCTTACTGCTGCTGCAAGGCAGTCCAAGTGATGGCTAACGGCAATGGATGGTTACATTTCCCGTTGAGTGTTACTGGATACTTACTCGGGATTCCTTCCACACATATAAGACGTATTAATGTAAATATAGACGTTCCCAACGCAGGAGCCTCCTGACAAAAACGTCTTGAGACTCAAGGCGGCTTTGCTCGGTTGATCATTGGCATTATTAGAATACAACTGACTCGCCGAATGAGTAGATTAAAAGACCTTCACATGGTGCACCTAAGTCTCCCTCAAATGTTTCATACCAATGCCATGAGGAATCGATCAAACAAATGAATTTAAGACACTATTAAACACGATTCACGTCAGATTACGATGGTTAATAGCTGTCAAATATGTTCTTGGGTTGACATGCGTTTCGGCTTAATCTACGACGTTTTGCTCCGTGCGCGAGAACTCCAATTTTCAGTTGTCAAACAAGCTTCCTGCACGCTGGTGAACAGAGTGACGTGTGGAAAACGCACAAGCTACAACCCAAACACACATCCCACAGTAATTCAGCATAAGCGTGATTATCTACACAGTATAAACACTGTTAATAGCGTACATATTTTGAGAGGCGGCACGGTGGCCCAGCGGGTAGCGCTGTCGCCTCCTCACAGCAAGAAGGTCCCAGGTTCGAATCTCGGCTCGGGTGCCTTTCTGTGTGGAGTTTGCATGTTCTCTCCCCGTGTCCACGTGGGTTTTCACCAGGCACTCCGGTTTCCACCCCCAGTCCAAAAAACATGCTGCTGCATAGGTTAATTGGCTTGCAGACTAAATTGCCAGCAGTGCCCGTGATGGACTGGCGTCCCATCGTGGGTATATCCCTGCCTTGCGCCTTGTGTCTGCCGGGATAGGCTCCGGCTCACCGCGACCCTGTACAAGACTCAGCAGTTTCTGACAATGAGATATAATTTGAGGGGTGGCTAACTATGACTGTCCCTCTTACAAGACGGCAACGCATTTGAGTTCCAGGCAACCCTGGAGAAAAGCAAGGAGTTTTATAAATCCGAGGGTCATCAGATGCGCGCCTCGAGGCGCGTGGCTCGCTGTAACGATGCCCATTACCCTCGCACTGCCTTTCACGTGTGTACGCAGTCACATCCAGAAGTACAAAAATAAAACGTTTGAGCGCTTGCGTTACATGCGTGGCCCCATTTGAATGTCGGGAGAACACGACACCAGGTTTGACGGGTTGCCACTTGTACTCTGACAAGTGCCGATTGTCCAGCACCCTATAAAGTATAACCAGCGGGGACTTCACTACAAGGCACGGTGGTGATGGTCCCATTGCAAGTGGCAGAAATGAGGAGGGATCCTTTGGCATCAAATGCAAGGGTGCGTGTCTTGAAACACCGGTTTCAGAGGCGTGCACATGTGGTGACAAATTTACAAGTGTGCCTAAGTTAGTGGATTCCAGGTGCTCGCTTAGGCTGACGTATTTAGTTGTGTATGCCTAGAAAAAGTCAAGTTCATGGATAATATGTTGTGAATCACACCGTGACGATGATGGTGACAATCTTCATATGCTTACGATACTACAGGTGCCGGTCACCATTATCAAGTTAACATTATCGTACAATGGTGTAATGCATCATTCTGCCCCCTCCCCCCAAATTCTTACATTATGAAGTCAATAAGCTCTTATTTTTACAATGCAGCGCACTGTGGCGCCTCTAGTTGTTGCGACCAATCACACATAAAATAACAATCAATAACAAACATTTATCATCAAGCACGTTTCCACGCACCATAGTGATCGTGAGGATCTATTTTAAAATCCATGATACAATGCATCGCTGCTATATCCGTACTAACCGGCCAGCTGTTGCTGCGACTATGATTTTCAGCCCCTTGACAATGGTACGAGTCAGTTTTACAATCGCAGAAGCGCCTTATCAGCTCCTGGGAGGATTTCTGTCACGTGGAGTGGTAAAAGATTGCATAATAATAATAATAATAATTGCACTTCTAGAGCACTTTTCACCCGAGGGTCACAAAGCGCTGCACAGAGCTGTGGAGAGAGCGGAACGTCAGAAATAACAACACTAATAAGACAGCCCTGTTCCTGGAATTTTGTGGCAACTTCCTGGAAGTTTGCAATAAAATGTGATCAACGTTCTGACAGTCTAGGTAACTGCCTTAATAGTGATCAACAAACTGTGACCAAGCAGCAGAACATTACAGAGCAGTGTAGGTAAAACATGTGAAATTTACCACAGATATGACAGGCATTCGTGTACATTAGAATTAATTTGCACTACTTCATTGGAAATTAAGACTGGTAATGTAGCGGATTATTTGCACGTATGTAACAGGTTAATTTCCCTTTTCATCAAGTCCTTTATAATTAGTGGGCACTTAACGACTCCCACTCCTGTCACTGCAATGAACATTTAGGGTTTGGAATTGGAGACCTTTTCTTTTTGTTCACTGCTGTGCATGCAAAGTTCATGGTGATTGCAGAATGTATGTATACCAATCGTATAAAACATCTCATCATCGGCTGTGATCTCTCTGCAGCAGGACAGGGGCTTCAGCAAGCTGCTGACATCTCTCAGTATCGCAAAAGTAACAATCCAACTCACACACACACGCGAGTCCTTGTCATCACTCCATCCTGCAGTGGGCATTATCGTGGTGTCACCTTCTTTGGCTGCAATTCCACCAATAGTCGTGACCGCCAGCGATTATCACCGTATATACATATCGAAAACAACACGTTTCTAAGTGTAATCTGGACCACGCATCATGTTTAAAAAATATACATTTTAATTGAACAATGAATATGTCGTGTTAGATGCCTCGTTTGTTAACCAAACAAAAAGAATCATAAACATCCTTAAAAAAAGAATTACTAGTGTCCCCTATATTGATTATAGTCATACATTATGCATTGCGCTTACACAAAAAAACAATTCCTTTCAGCAGTAAAAATCAAATGCAGCCACCTCCCCCTCTTCAAACAGACAGATACCTGCCTACCATGCATATTAAAGAAGAACACAGCAGCATTTGGCAGGATAGTCTGGTGAGTACACATTCTTCTCGGTCCCATACACAAAGTAGTCATAGCTGGTCGCCTTCCAGTCGTACGTGACCTTCGTCAGTGGGATTAGATCCACCCTGTGTCGCTGCCAGAACAGAAAGACATTTCACGGGCATGGTGAGCACTCGGTAGTCGGGAGCAAACGAGTCCAATTAAAACTGTAGAGCGAGCAAACTCCCGTGCGTGGTCATGGACGAGACGTGGATACGGAGGTGCGAGGAAGCCGCAGGGAGGTGAGAGGAAGGAAGCCACGCAGCCGGCTGGCGTCAACATTTGCCAGACGCTGCGACCGATTTGTTACGTCGGCCAGTTAACTTGCGTGTTTACAACCAGAGAAGCCAGAGGAAACCCACGCGGAACAGGGGGGAGAAGGCGCAAACTCCACACAGAAGGGGCGCCCGAGCTGGCACCAGCGCTGCCTCAGGCAGGACCTTCTTTCAGTTTGGCGCAGATGTTAACGCTGCGTCACTCTGCCGCCAACCATGCATGGGAACCTTAACGTGGTGCAGGGTGTTGGTGTGTTCCAATGGACCCGAGAGCTATGGCACGTGAAGTCTAGGCTTTCCCCTTCATGAACAGGACTGGGGGAGAGGTTCTAGACAAATAGTGGTATGAAGGCTATTATCCAGCCGTAAATTGTTGCTCTCGTATTGCTCCAGTGGAACCCTATGATGTTTACCCGAGCCCTTCTGTTTTGGAGACAAGCACTGAGCTCGAGCAACATCTGGCCGTATTCCCAACACACAAACAGAACTTCAAGAACAAGCAAAATTGCTGCACTGTTGACATCAACTCTGAGACGTTTGCCGAATAACCTTCCTCTGGTCAACCACTCGTTTAAGCTTCGTGGGCCGGTCCTACTTTCGCCACGGTAAGAGAAACAGTTACTGCTTGAGGGGTCTCCGAGGACAAAGTTTGCCGCACCAGCGTTTCCTGTGGGCGATTTTTCTTGATGCTGATTTTTGAAACGCGCGAGCACCAAAAATAAAAAAAAATAACAACTCGGTACCACAGGCGTGAAACTGAATCGAATTCAAGGCATTGGCCATCGCTCACCGCCCGCCCCCCCCCTCAACGTGCAGCCACCAGTGGCAGATTGCTCGCAGCTGCAAAGTTCCGTGAATCCGTTCTCTTTGGGTCTCCTCCAGCAAGCGATAGCGTAGCACAGGCAGCTATTTCTAATAGCATTAGCCTCAGCGGTTGCCTACATTGAGGAGAAGTAAAAATAAAATGTTCGCAGTATATTTTGTAAACAAACAAAAAAACGTACGCTTTTTCAATTAGCTTTTTCAGTAAGCTGGGTTGTGAAGCTGAAACAATATATGTATACACGAGTGGTCTTTGTCAATTGCTTTTCCTCGCATTACAATAATTACTTTTAAAAAGATGTTGTTGAGGATTGCTTCGAAAAGCTGCTCTCTCGGGACAGCCGCGTCGATCGCTTCCTCTCTCCACCTCGCGACGTTTCGCCTCACACGTTGGAGGCATCCCCAGGCGCAGTGTGTCATCTGACAAACCAGAACATCCACCTCCAGCGCCATCAACTCTGAACGTCAATCACAGCCGTCGGGAGCGCGGTACCTGGCGGATGATGCGGCAGGTGCGGAACTTGGTTTGAATCTCGGCGATCGCATTCTGAGAGGCCTGCGTTATCCCGTGATCTGGAAACCCAACCAAGGGCCACAGCTGCGCCCAAAAAAACACAAACGTGCCACGTTATCTTTTGCTTGCTCGCGAAGACAACGCATGAAGTTACACGTGTTCTGATATCCGGGGCAATGGAACTGCACCTGTGCGGTAATACAATGTATTCAACGAGTGCAACACGCCACACACTCACACTTTAAATTCATCATGAGTCACATCGGAAATGGGAGGTGCTCACAAGCTGACAGTCGGGATGCCTGCTGGACAGCGAATTGTAAACAGGGCGTTGCGACAGATTGTCGTGTGTATTTTCCACAAGCGCGTGGGAAGATTACACATGATTAAGTGCTGCACAGACTGTGTAAATTGGTTTATAATAAATCCAATTCAGAAGGCGCATACTCTCTCAATGTAAAAAGGTATTTGAAGAGAGAACGATTCAGATTCAGGAAGGGGTGAGAAAATCACG
>JAZEWT010000016.1:18243154-18272858 GCA_036362905.1 Mordacia mordax | reverse complement strand
AACAAGCAGTTAGCTGGCACCAACAAACAAGGAATAGACACTCAGTAGTTATGCATTCGAAATGTATGAAATGTCAGGATCTGGAGCTTGCTGTTTGGGTGTCAGCACAGCAGCATAACGACTGATGCTTATTTTCACACGTTCCAAAGTGTGAAGATCACTCATTAGATGTGTAGACACCCACATCACAAGAACACACGTGTACTAAAGCTATATATACACACACACACTTTCAGCGAAAACATTCATGAGCACAGTGATGCCTCCAATGTGAAAGGCAAAATGTCGTGAAGAAGAGGAATGGTTGGCGTGGCTATCCCAAAACAGCAGCCCTTGAGAGCAATTCTCAACAATCAAGATGTGAAAACCTGCATCAAGACACTCGTGTAGGTAGCAGGACAATCTGAGACGTTCAAAGAGCAGAGATTTGTGGAAGACCATTGTTGGTCTTACAGGACGCTGGTGACATTGGTGACAGTAGGGGATATGGTTCCCTGAAGACAGTAGCAGGTGCACGTGCATTACATCTGCTTTGGGGTGTGCAGGCAGAGAGGGCGCAAGTGCTGGTCTACTAAGAGGAGACAATTCGAGAGACGGGGTGTTTACTTCCTTGCACCAGAGCCAACGCCAACCGCACCTACATCACATTTCATCGAGCCTCGTGGCTCAGGGAATGTGCAGGGATGTAACTCGGCCCTTGGTGCTGGTGCTGCTGCTGCTGCTGCTGAAATAGAGCCGAGCCGACAAGGTCTGGGCTCCCAGCGGCTGTGGAAACGTAGAAGAAGTTTGAGAGTTATCTCTCGACTCTCACCAACGGCTGTTCGTCCACGAAGAGCTGCTGCCCACTTGCTTCCTTGAACAGCTTGGTTGGGAACCCAGACTGTTCATCGGCCACATATTCATACAGATCGTTTTTCCTGTCGGTGCCGAGCAGGAGGGGAGAGACGTGGGGTGGACATTAAGACATACTTCCATTCACCACAGAAAATGACTTAACCCTGAAGCCAATCATAACAAACTACAGAAATGTAGGTTTGTTTTCCTAAGCAGTACATATGTATGAATAAAAGAATAGAAACTAAAAAAAAACCCACAATAGAACCCCTTGTATATTCATACAAAAATGCAACGAAATAATGTTTACATTTAACTAATTACAGGTATTGAATTTATTGCATTTTTATATTTTCCTTTCCAAGCATTTTTTGTAAATTAAATAAATGGTACAGCAACCATAAATCAGCAGCATTGGTGTGCAAACAAAAGTAAGTGGCAGGGTGAGCGGATATTTGCAGTGCCAATGTCGAAACAAAGGCAATTTAAAGTTATTTTCTGCTTGACTTAAGCAGACCAGGCATCTGGCTCTACTCAACAGGTCAAGTGGATGATGCTTACCTAGCCGGAATTTAGAATCCCCAAGTAAAGCACTTCATCATTTGATTCATAAAAAAAAGCAAAAACTCTATCTGCAAGCAGCTCTATTGGTGCTCCAAGAAAAAAATAATGGACTAATATTAATATAACAAAGCAGTAGGGGGTAAAGGATTCACCCACTTAGCTATTGAATGAGTTATCGTGACGCACGGTCACGGATTTGTTCAACGAGACTCGATTGTAACGTTGTGAGTGACAGCCCATACGTGGCTGTAAAGTTGATGCCAACCCATTACACACAACGTGTACAAACCTAAAACTGTTGATTTTTACGTGATTTGACGCACGTATTACGGAGCTTTAGAACGGACATTGTTACATGAGTTGTTTCAACATTTAAGAGTAGCACCACATGGCTTCAGCTCAGCGACCATCACTCATCCTGATGTCCAACTGTGGTCCAAAGCAGGGGGTTCTCAAGCTTCCGCACCTGTAAGCCCACCTGGTTACGGTCTCCACAGACCACTAGGTGGCGCTTGTGGCCCACTGGTGGGTCATGACCCCCCGATTGAAATGGGATGTCTAAATCGCTAACCATAACGCGTCAATTACCTCGCAGGGGGCTTTTCGCGACTTCTCTGCAAACTCATTCCCGACCAAGTGCCATGATGCAAAGTTACTACTTTAGAAGAACGGCTCTCTGCCAGTCCTTGAGATCGCCCCAAGGTGCCCAGAGGTTGAAATTAGTGGTTGTCTCACCATTGGACAGTGAGCGAGATGAAGTACTTGAGCTGACCTTTCCCAGCACAGGTTCTGCAAGAGCATTGGCCACTTCCACTGCAAGTCATGCACCTGTGGAGCACAATCATTGTCCTTGATCATAATCAACATCAGCAACATTACGATCATCTAACGTTCCCTTGAGAAAGTCAATTTGTATTTGACCGTTATGAACTGCTGTCCCTATGCAGATCGTGTGCATTATGCATGGGGCTACGGATAATTGTTTTTCTCTACTAGTGTCCTAAACTCTGTGGTTGCGCAATTGTTGTTTGTGTCTCTGTTGTTTGGATTGTCTCATCTCATCTCATTGTCAGAAACCGCTTAGTCCTGTAGAGGGTCGCGGTGAGCCGGAGCCTATCCCGACAGACACAGGGCGCAAGGCAGGGATATACCAACGATGAGACGTCGGAGTGCCTGGCGAAAACCCACGCGGAAACGGGGAGAACATGCACACTCCACACAGAAAGCAGCACTCGAGCCGAGATTCGAACCCAGGACTTTCTTGCTGTGCGGAGGAGACAGCGCTACCCACTGAGCCACCGGACCGCCCGGATTAACCAATGTGCTCTACGTTAACATACAATGTCAAATTTCAATTCACAAGTGCGTGAAATCCTCTGGAATATTTAATCACGTATGCTCGCGATGCTATCTGCGTAATATTAGCTACTAATTTTATTTTCCCTCACAATGCAACCGCAGCTGGAGACTCAAAAAACGTAAACACAGAAGAAAATAGCGGCGCTACAAGATCTTTGAGGTCCTTGGTAACGGTGGTTTATAGATTGGCCGTACATCAAATGAATTTTGTTCAGCATCTGCACATAGACTGTTTGAAATCTTGTCAAGCCACCTGCTAAAAATTAATGTGCCACAAAACCCAAAGCATTTTCATTTTTTCAACCATGAGTTTCTATTTAGCTTTTAACCTGGTCTCTGGCTGGAAAAAAAAAGAGTGTGGCAAGACAATGATCAAACAAATTCCCCTTCACTGGCACTGATTACATCTGAAACACATTCGGTCTCGAAAATAGCACAAAAACACTCACAAAGTGAAGCCCTGTGCCAACAAAACATCTGAAGGGAAATCATATTGCATGAATTGCAACCGTGAAATAATATTTACAGCGGTCCTAAACGAAAAAAGATTTTTAATACCTAAACATTAGTTATGTACAACTATACTAGAGCTATTTGTTTTAAAAAATATATATTTGATATCCTTCATTGATTTGTAGTCGTTTTTACTTAAGTGGTCTATCCTGATGATGTTATTGACATACCGTTCTCTCCATAGCTTTGTGCAGCGATGTGACCCTTGGGTGAAATGCGCTTTAGAAATGCAAATATTATTATTATATTATTGTACTGGCCTTTATCTATCAACTGCTGGATGAAGCCTTGCCAACACCTTGTTAGGCACTGGGATTATTTGACCATGCTGCACCATGGTGATCAGTGCAGGTTGGTGAAGAAGGTGGTCTACACTTGTTTCACTCGCCAGTGATGTTAGTCGTGGCTGGGAGCTCAAATCAGGTGTCGGCATGGGACAGAATATTAACCACTGTCATTGCCACTACCATTAATATAAACACGAGAGACACACTCATCTCAAGACTCTTTGCAATAACGTCCTGTGGTACTTGGCAAGGTAATGCTGGTCAATTCACCTTCGTGTATATTTGTCCATGAGTAACACTTCCTTGAAACGATGAAACTGGGACAGTAACACAAGCCAGTGGCCTCTCCAAAGTCACGCCAACAGTAAACGGACCCGCAGCTCTCATTGATGATGTGCTCGCTACCTGCGCAAGTCTAGGAATAAGCCGTCTTGCGACGACAACACCCACCGGCGGGGACGAACTGTCTGAACCGCAGTGAACGCCAAATATCCAAACAAGGCATCGAGGGAAGGGGCATCAGATAGCGTTTAAAGCAGATGCGCACGCGCGCGCTGCTCCCAGACTCCGGAATGCCCATCCACTGGAGATTCGGTCAACTGAGTCCCTGTGCATCTGCAAATCTCGTCTCAAGACTCACTTGTTCTGTAAGGCTTTCAAATCCTCTGGCTAGGACTGCGGCTCACTGTTGTCGTGCTGGGATGATGGCTCGCTGCCGACCTGCGCCTGCTCGGGAACATTTATTCCTTCCTTGTTTGCTGAACATTTTGTTTATCGCTTATTTTACGTCCTTCTCTGACTTACATCCATTATTTGACTGTCAGTTGAACTGTTCTGATGTTGTTGTTGCTGACATGCCATTCTCTCCACAGTTCTGTGCAGCGCTTTGTGAGCCTCGGGTGAAAAAACGCTCTACAAGTGCAATGATTTATATTAAAAGGTGTCCATTGTACGTGCAAAAGCCTGTTAGCCTTATCCAAATCATCAGATAAAAATAACTCAATTTGTGGCCTTTAATTTGTCATTCAGACTACCAACTTAAGAGATTTGAGCAATGTGACCATTCCGACAGCCACACATGTAAAACATACAACCGTAGATCTGCTTTCGTCCTCATTACGACTCGTCAGGGCAACACGGTCATCAATGTTCACTGCTGCCATGTGCCATGCACATTTGGAGAGAGCATCAAAGCAAATCCATCGTATATCAACGGAAGACATTTTCTCCAGAAACAGCGTGGACACAAGACTCCAACGAAGCTGTAACTCATCCAGCCACTGGCAACAAGATAAGATGCAGGCCTCACCTTGTCCTGCCCTGTCCGCTGCAATGCGTGCACATCTCGTCTCCCATCCTACGACCATTCCCATGGCAGTGCCAGCAAGTCACCTTGGGGACCACGTTATGTCAATGAATTAACAATTCACAACACGCGGCGCCGTCATCGACGTCGAGAGGTAATCGTTCCAAAAGAGAATGACTGAGAGGTGCGAGGACAATGCAGAGGGATGGGGAAGGCAGCGACATTATTAGCCGGCGTAAAGATCATGTGCCAGACACTGCATATCATGATGTTGTCGGCCAATTAATTCGTGGGTTTTGTTTTGTTTTTTTCGAGGAAACCCACGCAAAATAGGGGGAGAACACACCACACTCCACACGAAATGGCACCCGAGGCGGTAATAGAACCGCCTGGGGCAGCTACGACTGCACCTTCCTTCCGCCCAGATAGATGTACGAGAGACGGAGTGAGAGAGGAACTTAAAAGAGACCAGTGTAAAGAAAATGTCAGAAGAGTATTTTGTTTCAGGCAATGTAACATCAATGAAACACATGCGCACTGTGGCGCAGCATCCCCGATTAATTACCGAAGAAAATATAAAGTCACAATACAATGATGTTATCTACATCATCACAATACAACATCTCATTACATTTCAAAAACATTGGATGCTTTTTTCTCGGATTTATATTCACGAGTGTGTAAAAGAGGTCCTGTTTGTAAGAAAAGTGATTTCTTAAAGTGTCAGAGAGTGTTAAAATAAAGCACGTCAATATCGAATTAGCAAATACATATATGTCATTGAATCTAAATGGTGGAAAGGTATATATATCTTATCTATGAATGGAGTGTGCTATATACGCCAATGCTTATGCTCACCACATTGAAACTAAGTGATAATTGTGAAGTATGGCCAAAGCGCCGTGCAGTGGTAACATCTCCGTGTCATAGAAAAAAGCTCTGTGCTGCGCTTTGTGACCCTCGGGTGAAAAGCACTATAGAAGTGCACTTATTATTATTATTAACGTCTATGCCGGGTCTAACGATTCATATTTTCACCCTGCCGCCCCTGCTGATAAGATTGTCACATTGCAGGCTCACCATTCGATGCAAGATTCCAATTCGTTTAACAAGTGGTCAGAATCAACATTAATCGATGAGGTGACCCATCGATATGCCTCTAGTGTCAGTGTCTGTGTACAGATGAATGTAATGGCATGAAACTCCAAAGTAAAAGAGCTGACGTAAGTTTTAGAGAATGTGCGTTGTTTCTAATGCTAAACTCCAAGTCAAACGTTAAACTGGTGAGAAAATGATTAGGGTTATGGCATGCCAAAGTAATTGCTCTTCTACAAATTCCAGAGAGCAAATTACAAAAACTTTAAGTTAACGTAAATCACACTTCGCTCACATCCATTTGAAAATAACAATCGTGGCCAATTAATGGGGAATGCAAATAGAACTAGATATATACACATACACAAGCCTCTCAATGCATTGACTGTTCACACATTCTCGACTCTGTTTTATTAACGGAAGAAACGTATTCCATCACTTATGAAATCCAAACATGCCATATTTATTCAAATATTTGGCTTTACACCATTTCAAAATGGTTTCACATACACTGCACAACGGGGATCACAACTTAAAAATGCGATTTCCGCTAATTTCGATCGGCTCGCGGCCAAACCAAGAAATGCTAACAAATTGGCAGAGATGTGAAGCTTAAGACTGCGCAGGCGGCTCTTACCCTTCCGAGGGCGGAACACTTTGTGCACGGCTTGCGCGCCATGCCAAGGCAGTCGTTGCAAGGCTACAATGGGGGGGAAACAAAGTACGTTCGGTGACTGCAACCAAAACACAAAAACAAAGTCGACTGATGTGCACATTCCTCAAGCGTTGATGCAAGTGGCGCGGTGGTGGCTGGCGGCGCTGTCTCAAGGACGCTGTCGCTGTTGCGCCGCGTGCCGCTTGGCACGGTGTCCGACGTTTTGCGCCGCGCGCTCGGAGCTTCTGCGCGAACTGTACGGAGCGCCCCGCGTTCTCATTTGGAGTGGCCCGTGTCGCCTGTGTTCATTATTCGAAGCACCGGCAGCCACCGGAAACTTTACATAGTCGAGGGATTCATGTGAGCCGCTCCACTCCAATGCCGTGAAGCTCCCAATGAAGTGAAGCGAAATAATCAACAAGGTGCTGAACAGTGAGCTCAGCTCATCTCATCTCATTGTCAGACACTGCTTAGCCCTGTACAGGGTCGCGGTGAGCCAGAGCCTATCCCAGCAGACACAGGATGCAAGGTAGGGATATACCCACGATGGGATGCCAGTCCATCACCGGGCACTGCAGGCAATTTAGTCTGCAAGCCAATTAACCTATGCAGCAGCATGTTTTTTGGACTGTGGCAGGAAACCGGAGTGCCCGGCGAAACCCACGTGGACACGGGGAGAGAACATGCAAACTCCACACAGAAAGGCACCCGAGCTGAGATTCGAGCCCGGGACCTTCTTGCTGTGAGGCGACAGCGCTACCCACTAGGCCACCGTGCCGCTCAAACAGTGAGCTGTATAATCCAAAAACGCACAATCGCAAAAACCTGTGCAATAATAATAATAGTTGCATTTATAGAGCGCTTTTCACCCAAGAGTCTGAAAACGCTGCACAGAGCTGTGGAAGAACGGCACGGCAACAACACTTACAGAGAACGGAAAATCAGCAACAACAACGTTATTTCGGGCGTTTTGGGAGTAGTAATGCTGGCGTCTTCGTTACGTTTATCAAATCACAAGAGAGTTTTATTTTGACTAATCAGGCAGGTAACAGTAAAATCTTTACAAAAATGCTTTAAGTCTGGCTTAGCGATAAGGTGAACTTTTGGAATAAACAATAACGTTAAGCAATGGAATGAAAACATTTAACAGCAGTTTTTTTCTACACACTTGAACAAGTATAGCAGGCACAGTGAGCAGGAAACTGTGTTATAAAACCAGCAACGCCACTTCGATTCTCAGATATGGTGGCCAGCGGAGGTGGTGAAGAGTTATAGCTAAAGCTGTCCTGGCTACTGCCACTTCACCAACATCAACTCATCTCTTCTCATTGTCAGAAAGCGCTTAGTCCTGTAGAGGGTCGCGGTGAGCCAGAGCCTATCCCAGCAGTCACAGGGCGCAAGGCAGGGATATAGCCACGATGGAACGCCAGTCCATTACTGGACACTGCAGGCAGTTTAGTCTGCAAGCTAATCAACCTATGCAGAAGCATGTTTTTTGGACTGTGGGAGGAAACCGGAGTGCCCGGCGAAAACCCACGCGGACACGGGGAGAGCATAGAAACTCAACACAGAAAGGCACCCGAGCAGAGATTCGAACCCGGGATCTTGTTGCTGTGAGGCGACAGCGCTACCCACTGGGCCACCGTGCCGCCCCCAACATATACTAAACAATGTTAATCCTTATAATTGCATTTATAGAGCGCCTTTCACCCGAGGGTCACAAAGCGATGCACAGGGATGCAGAGAGAACCGCATGCCAACAACGACTGAATGGAAAATCAGCAACGTGTTTTTGGTGAAGTATGGTCAAAATATCACAATATTAATGGCATGACGAGGCCTTTATCTAACAGTTTTTTTGGCAAACGTCTGTAAATTTCTATTCATTATACACAATTAATAGGATTTGTTTGTTTCATTTTATATAATCGTGAATACCGCTCATACAAATAGTTATATTTTTTCTCGTGACATCTGGCATGAATGCATTTTAATCATTCCAGGCTTTCGTAGGCTACAAATCGCAACAAAAAAACCCCATAAATATTCCAGGCTGAAAGAGAGTAGAGTAGGAGGAATGTGAAACATGTTGGAGACCTATATAAATAATAGTGCTTAACATTTAAGTTGTAAAAAAAAAACTGCTGACTACGAATTCAGGAAAATCCTCATTATGTAAAGGTCGAAGCTAATAAAAGAACCGGTGTTTGTATTGAAACTCAGTTTACCGATGACAAGAAACTTCAATTGCCTTTGCAAGGCTGACAGGCAAGAATGTTGTATAATATATTAAACAAATAAGTTATAGCGGAATACACCGCTGAATGTTTTGAAGAACAAAAACGCCCTATGTCAAATCATAAGTAAACAATTATTTGGTAACTCTGCCTTTTGGCAGAGGTGCACAAAATCATATCTAATAACAAGCTTGACACATTAACTAACAACACTTATCAAAATTATAAATTCAGCCATAAGTGTTCACCCCCACAAGCAACGCACTATGTGGATTACATTCAACGTCTTTAAAATGCAGAATCCCATCTCTGATGATGGATTCGAAAAGCTGCTCTTTTGGGATAGCCGTGTTGAGCACCTGACATCACGCCTTCCAGCTGTAAAAATCTACAAATCCCATCTCTTTCAATTCGGTAAAGCCACCATATCGTTTGCGTTCAAGACGGGTTCACAAACCAAATTTTAATGCAACAAATAGTAAATCTTGCAATGTTTCCACAAAGCCTCTGCCCACATATGAGTCTGAATGCCACCCACAGAGGCAACAGTTTTCTGCCCGTAGCTGTATTTCGTGCAACGGTTGACTCTAAACGGGTGGCACGATGGCACAGTGGGTAGCGCTGTGGTGCAAATCCCGGCAAGGGGTGCCTTTCTGTATGGAGTTTGCATGTTCCTTCATGCTCGCATGGGTTTTTGCTGGGTACTTTGTTTTCCTCCCACTGTCCAAAGACAGGCTGTTGCCTAGGTTAATTGGCCTACTAAGTAAATTGCCCCAAAAAGTGTGCCCTGTGATGTACTGGCATCACATCCTGGGTACGCCCCAGCCTTGCGCTCTCTGTCGGCCGGGATAGACTCCGGCCCCTCTGCCACCCTATACAGGATTAAGCGGGCATTCATAATGAATGAATAACATGGTTGACTTTAAACAGGAATCCTAACATTTGGCCGAAAATCAGTCACCTTTCTGAAATAATGTCAGTTTCGGATTAAATATTGCACTTGTGGCACAAGCCAAAGGTGGCTCTGACCCCTCCTGTTCCTTCATTCCGACAACTTTGAAAAATGTATTTTCAAATACTCCAATCCCTTCCACTAACAAGTTAAGCTGTTAAATGAATGGTTGCATTGTGACAAGTGTTGGGAATGTTACACTGGTGGCATGTAAAGCAAAACGTATTTAGCCCTGATCTTAAAGAACAATGTGAGTCCCCTACATTGAAAAAAAGTAACACAGTGCTTACTCTCTGTGATAATTCACTTTTAATCAGTGTGCCGAGCAGTCCTGTGTGCTAAGCAAGCAGAGATTATAGATTCAAGTTGCATGACTTCAGGACAATTCGATTAACTGTCACGATTGAGGGCTGTGATTCGATCCAAGTTTGAATATATTTGGTATTGTTTGATTTACACCGTTTGTCTTATTTGGCTAATTTTCTTCAATATTCACAGCCCTTTGTCAATCCACTGCGAGATGAATCCCCGTCCCAGGCCATGGTAAATACATTAGCCCATACAGCTCAAAGGCAGTTTCTGAAGCACAAACTCACGGTGGTTGATATCACTCACCATGGACGGGCATAGAACTTCAGTGGCCAGGCTTCTCTGCACTCTGTGCCAACTACACTGCCAGTGCACCGATGTAGGTTTTCATCTGCAAGAGAGCCTGTTTCGACTGCATTCAGTGATAAAGTCTGAAGACGCCTCCACTGTGGGAGGCGAAACGTCGTAGGAGCGCTCGACACGGCTATCCCGAAAGAGTAGCTTTTGGAAATGATCATCACGCGCTGCCACTGCCTCCACGCCATATTGTTGACCACATTAGCCTGAGAGTAACATTCGCATAGGATTCGTACGAACGGTAAGGGATGAATTCTCATACAAATTGGCTGTAAATGCAAATATTATAATCAACGACTCGACCAAGTCTGACACTTAGTAGTCATATTAAAGCCTTCACAAAGATTTTATGGTTTACTACAAATCTCTGAGGTTCACTTTGAGGAAAAGGAATGTCTTAGTCACCTAGGTTAACACACAAAAAAAAAACCCAGAAAAATGTTGCTGATTTTCCAGTCTCTGTTATACTTGACGTGCCGTTCTCTCCGCAGCTCTGTGCAGCGCTTTGTGACCCTCGGGTGAAAAGCGCTCCATAAATGCAATTATTATTAGAATTATTATTAAAATAAAATCATTCAAACGTTGGGTGGCACGGTGGCCCAGTGGTTAGCGCTGTCGCCTCACAGCAAGAAGGTCCCGGGTTCGAATCTCTCGGCTCGCGTGCCTTTCTGTGTGGAGTTTGCATGCTCTCCCCGTGTCCGCATGGGTTTTCGCCGGGCACTCCGGTTTCCTCCCACAGTCCAAAAAGCATGCTGCTGCATAGGTTAATTGGCTCGCAGGCTAAATTGCCCCGCAGTGCCCGGCGATGGACTGGCGTCCCATCGTCGATATATCCTTGCCTTGCGCCCTGTGTCTGCCGGGATAGGCTCCGGCTCACCCGAGACCCTGCAGAGGACGAAGCGGTTTCAGACAATGAGATGAGATGAGACATTCAAACGTTAACCGATTGGTAATTTATTTGAAATCCACCAACCCGAATCGAAGATGTGTTGGGGACAGGCACTTTCTTCTTGTCCGGAGTAAACATGCTCGGGGTATTGACTATGATGTCCCATGGTAGAGGGGCTGGCTCGTAATGGACAGCTTCACCTGGATTCCCTGCACACCCATCAACACGTTCATTACTGCCATGTGTAACAACCATAAACATCACAGCGACAGACAACACGGACACAATATGATTATCTCGTAGATACACAGCAAAGCTTTGTGTTGCAGACAACCTGATAGAAGAACATTTGTTATTAAGTACACGCAGGTCAAGTGAGCCATAATTGTGCCCTTGTGTTGTTATTCCATGGACATTATATTGAATTGCATGCCAGTCACATCACTGGTGTTGCCGAGATAAAACTAACACCTAAAATAAACTAAAATTAAGGCGGCACGGTAGCCCAGTGGGTAGCGCTGTCGCCTCCTCACAGCAAGAAGGTCCCGGGTTCGAATCTCGGCTCAGGTGTATTTCTGTGTGGAGTTTGCATGTTCTCCTCGTGTCCGTGTGGGTTTTCGCCGGGCACTCCGATTTCCTCCCACAGTCCACAAAACATGCTGCTGCATAGGTTAATTGGCTTGCTGACTAAACTGTCCACAGTGCCCGGTGATGGACCGGCGTCCCATCGTGGGTAGATCTCTGCCTTGTGCCGTGTCTGCCGGGATAGGCTCCCTCACCGCGATTCTGTGCAGGACTAAGCGGTTTCTGAAAATGAGATGAGGTAAACTAAACTTCACTATTTCGGTTGCTTACTTTTAACACTAGCTTTAATGCTGGATCAACAATAAATATCTACAGGTTGAGTTAAAAAGACAATACTAGAGATACACTGTAAGCCAATGCTTAAAAATAATGGCTCATGCACTGTAAATATTTTCAAAGTTTATAGGATTTATGTAAAACACAGCTGGATATGCATTAGTTCTAGTCAGTCTAAGAATGAAATTTTGAAGAAATACATAATTCAGCACTCTCGAGAGTCATATATAAGAAAAATACAACATTTATTACACTTCATGAGTTTTGAACACAGCACTAAAAGTGAGTTACGTTACCGCTGAAGGGTTCGTGTTCCCAGGCTGTAGTCCGCTCTTCAGTAAAGGTCTCCAGATGATACTACGCAAATAAAATGATAGTGACAAGATATATAAATAGTTGTTCATGAACTGTGTCTGAGTTGTGTAAATCCATTGAGATTTCCAGTGGCTACGATACTTGTCCAAGTTTATTTTAAGTTGGAGAAATGCTAAAAATCTACATAGTGACACAAAGCTCATTGACCAAAAAGTGGTTTTAAAAGGTTTCTTTCAGGTCACTTAACCAAATTAATTCTTAAGAAAATTAAGTGGGCTTGTTTGGTGGGCCTCAGCATTTCAAAGCAACTTAGACAATGTCTTATCTCAACCACCTCATCGCCGTACAGCTGTGAAGCCAAGGGACCCCAGTGGCAGCTGTCCCTGTGGGGCATTATGTGTATGTAATACCAGCCTGTAAATGGATAGTCAACCAGTAAAAGCTGATGTTGGTATATGGTATACAAATTTGAGTTTTGTGTGGGTAATTTATTTTTAAAGAATGGCAGAATGGCGGATAATAACCCATACTCCCGCAGTATCATCCAGAGTTATAACGGACTTTGAGCCGCGAAAATCCGCTACAAGCGGTAATAGCGCAGCCACTCATGAAGACCTGAGCGTAATGTGGGACTGCTGGCGAGGAGGGTACGTGCTGACCCGGTAGGTGTTGTGCGGAACGAACTCCTTGAAGACCATGTTGTGCACAGGCTCCTTGCTGTAGCAGCACTTCGAAGAGGCAAACCGGAGAAGCGCCTCCTTGGCCTCATCCTCAGCGATGGCCGGGATGCTGCGCAGTGAGGAACGTTAGCTTTAAAATAATGTCCATCACTTGCAGAGAAAACCGCAATTCAGTGGAAAACCACTTCCACATCCTCTGCCTTTTCACCTGCCTATATCCATGTCACCTCTCTTCCCCACCCTGTCTGTATTCAAGCTGGTTCAAGGATTTGTCTGCCTTCAGAATGTATATGGCTTTGTGGCACTCGGGTGAAAAGCACTCTATAAATGCAATTATTATTGTTATAATTTCCTCTTGTTTGTTGTCCCACTTTGTCTCGAGCCCAAGCCAACTGTTTCTTCCTTCTTACTGGAGATGTTTCAGTCGAGCATCACCGCTTATTCTGGATGCTACATAATTACATTCCAAATGGAATTATTTGTTTTAAAAAGTCGATAAAGTGGTCTGCCTTTCACAGATAACAGACACGGAGTTATTGATAAATGACTTATTTACGCACTAAAGTCTTACTGAGTGTCAAAACACTTTTTCAGGAGGGGCCTACATTCCAGTGATAGTGTGTTTTGTGGGAGAAAACTGGCATATCTGAAGAAAATCCAAATATATTTGAAAACTGAGGCCCTGTACTGCCATCTCCTGATCAACATGTGGACAACACGCGTTTGGAAGATTGGAAGTGCAAATTTGTGCAATTTACCAATCCTCACTTCTAGACTATTAACCCACAGATGTATTGCCACCATGCATTAACATTTCAAGTGAATTTGAAAATAACGGAACATGTTGGCTGGCAGAGTGTCACAGTGACAACACTTGTGCCTCACAGTGCAAAGGGCCTGGGTTTAATTCCGTCTGCAGGATTAAATAAAAACAATTTGGCTTTATTTTGTGCCCAAAGCCAATTGCCATTCAAGATGCTGCTGTTATCGTTGTCCTTTGCGGTGGAAGATGATGCTGTTCATGGTCTCATGTCGTGTGTCGGTGGCTGTGTAAACACACGTGTTAATGGCAGTCTAATATATTCGTAGCAATTTCAGCTGTTTGAAAGCAGGTTGTCCGTTAACGTTTCAAGAACCTGTAAAAAAAGTAAAAGACTTGTTTCATGCTGATCTCCGAAAAGGAAGATATGTATCGAATGCATTTTCCAGCAATAGGTCAAGAATAACAAGTCTTGAGCGTCAAGGTGGATGGAGGAGGGGGACAGGTACATGCAGTGGACAGCACAGATGCTGAGCAAGGGAGAAAATCCATGCACTCAGTAACACTGAAGTTCAACACCGCCATCTCCCGGCCAACAATTCAGCGCTATTGTAAGGAAGAAATATGCAAATTAACATTGCATGAAACAGCAATTCATTAGAGCGTTTAAATAACTTTTCCCCGTGTCCGCGTGGGTTTCTGCCAGGTACTTTGTTTTCCTCCCACCGTTCAAAAAACACGCTGCTGCCTTGATTAATTGGCCTGCTAAATGAATTGCCCCAAAAAGTGTGCCCAGCGACGTACTACCGTCAAATCCTGGGTATTCCCACACGTTGCGCCCTCTGTCAGCCAGGATAGGCTCCGCCCCCGCTACCCTGTACAAGATTAAGCGGGTTATCGACAATGAATGTTATTTTTGATGATTGTTTCAAAAAGCTGCTCTCTCGGGACAGCCGCGTTGATCGCTCCCACTCCCTCCATCGTAACGTTCCTCCTAGCACATTAGAGGCATCTTCACGCACTTTGTCTCTAAACGTGCGAGGCGAAACGTCGCGATGGAGAGGAGAGAGGGAGCGATCGACGCGGCTGTCCCGAGAGAGAGCAGCTTTTAGAAGCAATCATCATGCATGAAAACCACATCATTTGATCATCATTTTTTTTTAAAGCAAGAACCAGCCTTTGCAAGTTCTCCCACACACTGCCTTGTGTGGGTCTTTTGTTGATCACTGTTGCTCAGCACAGGCAGAAGGACCACACAATGGCCAGCAACAAACATCACACACAGTGATTCTTGAACCAAGCAAGGGTTTAAGAACTTTGGAAAAGCAGTGATGAGCGGGGGGGGGATTTCGAAGCGAACAGGCGTGAGTGAATATGCAGGAACACGCGTGTTTGTGCGTGCAGTGTAGTCGGTGTTGTGTAGTTTTGGAGCAGCGACGGTGGCTTTAAATACCTGTAGATCTGCGGAGGGCCACTGGGCCGTGGGCCTGGCTTTGGCAGCATGCCATCAGGTAATGGCACGTAGTGGTCTGAGAGAACACAAGACAAGAACACTTTGAGCCGCGTTCACTGATTGACCCGCGTAACAAGGCTTACCCGTGGAGCTGTGCCAAAACAAGCTATGTATCAACACGTGTAAAGGGGTTGCCAGTCCACTGCTGGATGAGGGCCTTCCCACACCGTGCAAGTGGTGGGGATTGTTTTGATCATGACTAGACTACACATTTTACATTCTTACAAAGCAGGGGTTTTCAAGCTTTTCCACAGGGAGGCTAACTAATGGATCGTGACCATCAGCTGAGATACATAAGTAAGATTTAAGTAACATTATAAGAAATATGTATCCATCTATCCATATATAGTTATTAAATATATCTAAACATATCGTAAGGTGCTGCCATACGTAAACATTTCAACAGCAATTTTCAAAAAGTGAAATGTAAAGATAGAAAACGTTAATTATTTCAGATTTGCTTATGACAGGTTCACGGTAGCAAACACAGGATATTAACCACACGAAATTATAAAATAACAATACGCAGATTGAATAGTGTGGATAAAGATAAAGTCAATCAAAACAAAGATAATAAACAAGATCGCTGGGCAACCAAAATATTTTTTGGAGGTATTAGGAAAACTTGAAGATATTTTTACAGCTACATCGCGACCTCTCGCGAATACACTGTGGAAGGAAGTAACGAGAAGCGGAGGTTGGAGAGTCACATCACGCAGGTCTCGAGGAAGCCGAAACGACATCTCCCAGTGCCGTGAAGGAAGCGAGGCAGTGACGCACCAGGGCCCATTGGTGTCCCCTCGTAGCCGGGCATGTCCGGCGGGGGTGCTGACGGCACGGAAGGCATGAACGGAGGACCTTCCGCCCCTCCCGGCATCGGATCCTGCGAGCCTGCGACACAACAACAGCAGCAAAGAGTCTAAGGGTTCACGGCCAGCAGCAGCAGTGGTGGTGCGCTGTGCCAGAAAACTGAATTCTCTTGGTTTAGTCCAATCGGCTAGTAAGTTAAGACCATTTAGAAATAAGGTAGATTCAAACTACACGGACCTCCGACGTATATAAACCACAAGTCTGCATTACCAATATCGACTGGGTCACACGCCAAAGAACCGTAAACTTCACAGCAACAAGCACCAGCTTCCCCAGCCATTTCCCATTTTCCTTTAAACACCGTGTTCCAATTCCCCCCAACCTGACACCGACTAATTAAGAACCATGCGAGTGGCCCGCCTTCTCCCACTAACCCCTGCACGGCCCTGACCCAATTCCTCTTAATCTCATTTCTTGTCTTTTCGATCAAAACATTATGACTGCTTTCAAAAGCTGCCCTTTCAGGATAGGCGTGTCCAGCGTTTCTCGTCTCTTCTTTGCGACGAATTGCCTCCTCCCACGTTGGAGGCTAGGACTATTGATGCGGCTCAGTGTTGTCGTACCAGGATGCTGGCTCTCTTCCGACCTGCGCCTGCACGGGAACATTTATTCCTTCTTCCAGCTCGGACTGTTGATGCGACTCAGTGGTGCTGTACCGGGATGTTGGCTCTCTTCCGACCTGCGTCTGCTCGGGAACATTTGTTCCTTCCTAGTTTTTTAAAGAATGTTTTGTTTCTGCTGACTTTGCGTCCTATAATTTATCACTACTGTTTGACTTTCCCTTGAACTGTCCTCATGTTCGTAACATATCGTTCTCTCCACAGCTCGGATTTGTACAACAACAACAAAAATGTTGTTGACTTTCTCCGTCGTTGTTGACGTGCCATTCTCTCCACAATCATGTGCAGCGCTCTGTGACCCTCGGGTGAAAAGCGCTCTATAAATGCAATTACCATTATTTATTATTATTATTATACATTATGATCAATCGGGGTACGAATGTATCGCCCACCAGTCAGAGTCGATGCGGGCAGTGTTAGCAGAGCTCATTCCACCACAGATCTCATCAGATCCGCAGACTGTGCAGGCCATTGTGTGTCTATCTCAGATAAGTCTTCTCTAAAAAAAAACAGTTACAAACAGCAGAGGGCGGTGCGTAGCATTCTATTGGTGGAATGGCTCATCTCATCTCATTGTCTGAAACCACTTAGTCCTATACAGGGTCGCGGTGAGCCGGAGCCTATCCCGGCAGATGCAGGGCGCAAGGCAGAGATATACCCACGATGGGACGCCAGTACATCACCGGCCACTGCGGGCAATTTAGTCTGCATGCCAATAAACCTGTGCAGCAGCATGTTTTTGGACTGTGGGAGGAAACCGGAGTGCCCGGCGAAAACCCACGCGGACACGGGGATAACATGCAAACTCCACACAGAAAGGCACCCGAGCCGAGATTCGAACCCGGGACCTTCTTGCTGTGAGGCGACAGCGCTACCCACTGGGCCACCGTGCCGCCCACAACAACGACATAAGAATGTTAAATCGGCAACAATAACGTTTTCTTGTACAGGTACATAAGCGTGTATCCACCACAGTTAATAAGCGTCGCTCCAGTTTTTCGATCCATACACTCTGGCTCAAAGCAAAGAGTTTCCACGCAAACGCTAAATTAAACTACGCAGTCAGGAACAAAGTAAGCGAGTGCTATCAGACAACGACACTTGTTTCCTGTCCACCACCGCGCTTGCTCCCATGGCCGCAGCTATTCCATGAATGTTCCAATGCTCACCCGTTAAAAGGTCAATCGTGTAACTTTGGTGACCAATCCACCGGCCCGCACCAGATAATATTTGCATTTCACCCGGGAGTCACAAAGCGCTGCACGGAGCTGTGGAGAGAACGGCACATCTCCACTGCGTTGAATTACAGCACCGTACAGTAATAGCGTACCCACCGGAGAGATATGGTGAATGAGAATTGCTGTACTGATGCAGGTTGCCACGGGTCGATGCATGATTACTTCCAAAAGCTGCTCTTTTGGGATAGGCGTTTCAGACGTGGGAGGCGAAACGTTTCGAAGGAGAGAGGAGGAGCGATCGACACGGTTACCCAGACAGAGCAGCTTATGGAAGCAATCAGAATGAGCACTGCTGTCGAGAGTTGCTCTTTTGAGATAGGCGTACCCTGAAAGCGCATCTTTGGCAAGCTATTCTCAGACATCGATCTGTGAACAGCTATAATTGAGGAAATGTTTCATTTGGCTCTGGCAGGGCGCAGTGACACAGTTGTATGTTCTTCACTGTTCGACCTGTGCTTCCTCTGGGTTCTCCAGTGTCCTCCCACAGCTAAAAACAAAGAAACATACAACGCAACTGGCATTTCCCAAACATCCAAATGCTGGCATTATACCTAAAACTTACTCAATTGGAATTACATGGAGTAACAATTACCTCTACTCTAAAATAACACAACTTGGAAGAATCTTCCTGAAAAACTCAGGCTTTTCTCTCAAATTAAATATAAATAATAAACTTTGTCATATAAACCAGAAATAATATACATTCCAGAACAGAATGTGTTAGACCTTCAAAGACTTTGGTTTCCTTCAACATTCAGAACGCCCACTTAACAGATGGGCCACACACCCTGATGGAAGGCATTACTCAATATCCAGGCTCAATATGAATTTCCTGCACAAACTGCAGGAATATGATAAGTTATGCTCTCACCAGTGCTCAGAGCAAGGGATTTTGTGCAGTTTTCCAGGATTGGCTACAACTCGGGTACGTACACAAAACGTGCAGACATCTAGCAGTGTCTCTGATAAAACCTGTCAAGTAACCTGTGGAGTGACAGATGGGCGAAAGGTAGTTTGCGCACAAGTGTTCTTTGCAATCTCCACAATAACAGTAATTACTGTACTGTTGTAGTTTTCCACGGCTCGGTGGATGGCGATTACTTTCCAAAGAAGTCATTTTGGGATAGCCATGTGGAAAAGGGCGGCACGGTGGCCCAGTGGGTAGCGCTGTTGCCTCACAGCAAGAGGTCCCGGGTTCGAATCTCGGGTCGGATGCCTTTCTGTGTGGAGTTTGCATATTCTCTCCCCGTGTCCGCGTGGGTTTTCGCCAGGCACTCCGGTTTCCTTCCCACAGTAGTCCAAAAAACATGCTGCTGCATATGTTAATTGGCTTGCAGACTAAATTGCCCTCAGTGCCCGGTGATTTACTGGCGTCCCATCGTGGGTATATCCCTGCCTTGCGCCCTGTGTCTGCCGGCAATGGCTCCGGCTCATCGCGATCCTGGACAGGACAAAGCGGTTTCTGACAATGAGATGAGATGTCGAAAGGGGGCATGTTCGACAATTATTTTCGAGTAATGCCCGAAATCATTTTGCTTCAATAGGAGGACCCATATTTTAAACAAAGGGTCATTGTCGAAAACATCTAACAGTTCAGCTCTGTGCAGCACTTTGTGACCCTCGGGTGAAAAGCGCTATAGCAGTCCAATTTTTGTATGCGCATTAATTCCAACAAGCCTGACTGTTCATGAGACACAACATGCAGACTTTGCTTCTGCTGAATCAATGTTGTTGATGTTTAAGAAATCCCAAAAAGCTGTGAAGCTAATGGGTTGTGTATAAAACACCTTACTTTTCACGAAGAAATATATGAAGGAAAACATATTGTGCACATATCCTTTATTTGTTATTCATATTTAGCACAATTGCACTCGTAATTATAATGAGCTACGCATTAATAAAAAAAGATTTGGCAAGATTTGAGAAAAAAGCAACAAAAATTCGGATGAGGAACTTGTGGGCAGAATTTATCCGGGCCAGACAAGTTTCCCAGATTTAACAGTGGGGGGGGGGGTGGACCTTTTTATCTGAACTGTTTAAACCAGTGTGCCCACTGATTCAATACCAGAATTAGTCTTTACCATATTGACCATTGAACAAAGTCAGTGGTAACATATTTACAGAAGCACAATCACACAGTCAACAGCATCTGCCCTCACACGTATGATGTACACAGTTGGCAAGCAACGTATCTCTTTATACACATAAAAACTAGAGTAAAGATGCGTCGACTCATCCACTTACAAAGACTGTTTATAATACTCTTGCACCGATTCAACTATTTTTGTCTTCCTAAAGATAACGATATGTGCATTGAACCGTATGTGTAAAACTATGCATTTTTGAATTGAAGTACATTTAGGTTAGTGGCTCGAACTAAACTTGGCAAGCACAGGGTTAAAATTAAAGACGATGCAAAAGAGACAGTAAATCCACTCACGAACAAGACCAGGAATTCATCCAATCGTTCGGTTAGAATCGTTACTCCGCCTAGAAAATACAAATCTTTCTCTGCTTTCCTCCAAATCTGAGACTTGATGTTTACTAGGCCCACTTCCAGTTTTGCAATTGTTCATTGACAAGCCGGGCGGCGCGTTGGCCCAGTGGTTAGCGCTGACGCCTCACAGCAAGAAGGTCCCGGGTTCGAATCTCTCGGCTCGGGTGCCTTTCTGTGTGGAGTTTGCATGCTCTCCCCGTGTCCGCGTGGGTTTTCGCCGGGTACTCCGGTTTCCTCCCACAGTCCAAAAGCATGCTCCTGGATAGGTTGATTGGTTCGCAGACTAAAATTGTCCCGCAATGCCCGGCGATGGACTGGCGTCCCGTCGTCGGGTGTATTCCTGCCTTACGCCCTGTGTTTCCGGGATAGGCTCCGGCTCACCGTGACCCTATATAGGATTAAGCGGTTTCAGACAATGAGATGAGATTGACAAGCCCTTGCCGACAGGATGGGGTGGAGCGATGGCAAGAAGTTCTGCAACATTGTGCCCTGGATAGCCGTGGCGAGCGCTCCATCTCGCCTCCGCCTCTCACATTGGAGGCATCCTCAGTACGAGTCGACATAGCAGTCTCAGTACGCCCGGAGCGCTCGACACGGGTATCCCGAAAGACAGCTTTGGAATGCAATCATCAAACATGACGAGGCCTTTATCAAGCATTGGTTGATTGCTATTATTAAAAAAAACCCATGTTTAATTCGTGGACGGCACGGTGGCCCAGTGGTTAGCGCTGTGGCCTCACAGCAAAAAGGTCCTGGGTTCGAATCTTGGCTTGGGTAGCAAGGTGGTAACATCTGTAAGATTTTCCCACCTCAGGTGACTTGTCTATGTATTCTATCCCGTTCTGCATTCTCTGGTTTTCCCCCCACAACTTAAATTTGTTTCGTTTTTTAAATCGAGTGGCCAACATCCTCAATAGAGAGGGCCCGCTGTCTCGCTGTCTGCCGGGTTTGCGCCGGTCATCCGGCCGGCTAATCTGCCCCCTTCCACGCATCTGTGGTTTCATGCAGCGCTTTGGAACCTCTGTGCAAAATGCGATTTATAAATGTAATAATGAATTACCATGTCGACTTGTCTGGACCAAGGCAGTACTAAAACGTGTAAACTGTATTCAGTCTTTTAAGCCTACGCTTAAACATATATCATTAAACGACCGAAATAAAACACTGGATATTTGTCACATATCTCACTGTTTGGAAATGGTAGCACCATCAACATTACCAATACCTGCTTAATTCTGTACCGGCAGACAGAGGGTACAAGGCGGGGCTATACCCAGGATGTGACGCCAGTACATCGCAGGGCACTGGGGGCAATTTACTCAGCAGGCCAATAAACCTAGGCAGCAGCGTGTCTTTGGACGGTGGGAGGAAACCGGAGTACCGAGCAAAAACCCACGTGGACACGGGGAGAAATACTTAAACTCCACACAGCAAGGCACCAGAGCCGGGAATCATACCCAGGTCCTTCTTGCTGTGAGGTGACAGCGTTACTCACTCTGCCACCCTAGAAATAGTAGCAAACAAGCAATTTACTCAACACAGCAGGACCCTACGTTTCTTTGATATGCACACACTTGCACGGTGTAAGAAAATATCTGATAAACAATACAAATGACGAGGCAAAAACTAAAATAGCAACAGATGTATTCATCATGTCAATTCCTTTAATCGCGGCACTTGAAATACGGGAATTTATGAGCAATTCAGAAACGTAAAAAAGCAACGGACATTATCGGACCAGAAAACGTGTCCAGTACTCTGAATATTTTCTGATATGCGTCAACAGACACCACTAAATAGATTCATATGACAAATACTGTTTGTTCCACCAAATAAAATTCAAGTACTTTACATTGCAAGACCAAGTAGCCAACACGACTTTCAAAAAAACTTTATCTGTATTGTTTACGCACACTGTAAACGATTCTGAGGAAGACGCAATGAGTGACATTACTTTCCTGCAATTTCCTCTTAGACGCCCCCTTGCCTCCAACTCTGCAGCAAGCCTTTCCCTGGGCACTCACTGTGACATTATTCGTTGTTGAAAATTAAAAAAAACTCAAGCCGTATTTATAAAAAAAATACCAACAAATAGATAGCAACAGTGGCTTTTCTCACCCGTGAATGCGGGGTTTTCCATGCTTCAGGTTTGAGAGATGTCTGCGAGACGACCGTCGTAAACCTAACAACGTGCCCGGTCCTTGAGGGATGCTGAACAATGCAATTGTTGCATTGCCTTCCGCGCAGAGGGCTTTTTTGGAAGTGAACAGCCCACAAACCCACGTCATCTCTCGCTGGCCCGGCCAGAATAGGGTCACATGACTTCCTTTATAGAACTCCCCAAAATGTGCCAAAACGGCAAAAAAGCTAAAACGGAAATACGTTACAATCAACCGATTATTATCATTAAAAGCGACTTAACGAAACTCGCAGAAACACACTTCACCATTACATTTAAATCGTCGCTATAGGTTTTTTTTTAAGCCACGAAATTTGGTATTTTTCTGCACAAATGTGAACGTAAATGTACTAAGTATCGTTTTTTTTTAACCCTAAACTGCAAAGAGTGTACGGTCCTGCGGTGGAAATCAATGGTTCACTACCAGCGGTCAGCGCTCGGGAGTTTGACGCAATATACCGGTGATGATGACGAAATCCAGTGGACGTGAGTTTCCTTCAAAGATAAAGCCCTATCTTCCAACACAACATGTGCACACGGCTATGACGGAGAGCCCTTGGGTAACACACAGGCAGCATGCTGGGCAAAGCAGCAACGCGTTACCGATGTACAGTACACGTACAGCCCTTTGCCAATCTACTGCTGGATGAGGTCTGCCCAAGGGAGTGTAGGTCATGGATGTTAATTGACCAGACTTGATCGTTACCGTGCCGGTTAGTGTGGGTTTCGGAGATGTGGATAGCATAGATATGAGGGCATAGAACTACAATACAATAACGTACTGTGCTGCCCACCACGTGGCGGGGCTCAGCAGCAGCCTATGGCAACTTTTTTGCACTTACAGAGCGCCTTTCACCCGAGGGTAACAAAGCGCTGCACAGAGCTGTCGAGAGAATGGAATGTCATCAATAACATCAGAGTCGATCAATTAGAGTAAAACAATGGTTATAAATCAATGAAGTACGTAAAATAATTGGTTACGTTGGTCAGTTTCAAGATCTTAAAAGTCCCTATATCAGTCCACTGTCAAGATTAAGGCCCTCCCAAGCATTTTCGGTCATGGGGTTATTTGACCATACTTCACACTTATCACTGTAGTTTCAATGTGGTGAGCACAAGCATAGGCGTATATAGCGCACTCCATGAATAGCTTTCATAACACTGTCCGTTGTTGACATCGTCACACTGTAGCAGCATACCATCCCCATTTATTGCATGGTCAGCAAGACCCAAGCCCGATATTCAAGCCCAATCCTGCACAGCTGCCGAGATCTGATGAGCTTGGCAGCATTGTGGTCGATACTCTGTGAGTATAGAGCCGTGTAATGTCATTCAACAACACGACTGGGCACACTCAGGTCTACTCCATTGTCCCACAATTTTCCTCGAGTTGTCACTGGTACATCAGTGCCCAGTGAAGTACCCTGCTTCACTTCGACTCAATTTTCCAACAATAATAATAGTTGCAATTACAGAGCGCTTTTCACCCGAGGGTCACAAAGCGCTGCACAGAGCTGCGGAGGGAACGGCACGTCAACAGCAACGGCATTAGAACGGAAAATCAGCAGCAATAACATTTCTTTTTTAAGTTTTTCCGGGCCAGTGGCACTCCCTAGCGACAAGTGTAAGGAACAGCGGCCCTAAGTCGCGTACTGATCTTTAAAAATCCCAGGTCATGGGTTCTCTGAAAGCATGCTAACCTGTGGTACTTCAGGAGTGGATGAACGCTGCGCAACGCATACCGTGCAGGAAAGTAAAGGAATAAAGTAATGTGCGCAGGGAACGTCAGCTCCGTGCGATTTGTGAGAGAATCTCATCTGCCATCTGATTGTCAGCAACCGCTTAGTCCTGTACAGGGTCGCGGTGAGCCGGAGCCAATCTCGGAAGACATAGGGTGCGAGGCAGGGATATACCCACGATGGGACGCCAGTCCATCACCGATTTGTGCGAGAGTCCACAAATACATGACGTGAAGCAGAGTGGGAATGAAGGACATGCGCGGCAAGCAGTGGATCTGACTGGGGGTTTACTAAAAATAAGATTGGGGGAGGTAACTAAAAATAAGATTAGGGGGGTAACTAAAAATGAGACTGAGCACCACTGGCCCAGGAGGCCATCATCAGGACATGAACAGGTTTCAACAAACGCATAATCGGCGATGAGCCTAGAACTGTGAAACAAATACATAAGAATACAATGTCTCAACATAGTTCTAAGATAATATTGTTTTATCGCTACAGCACAGATAAAATTGCATAGCGTATGACAGGTTTCCTTTTGATTCAATATGATAGTGTAATATCTTATGAACATGTTATCAAGTATTCTTCGAGATTTTAAAATAATTTTTCACGAAATGACTTTTTTTTTCAAAGCTGTTTTCTTTTGAATAAAGAAGGATGAGCACCATGATGCATGAGCCGAATTAGCAAAGTAATTTTACTAATAGCCACTGAAATCCACTTCGGGATGAAGACGGTGGGGTGGCATGGCAGCATGGTAGGTAGCGCTGTCACCTCACAGCAAGAAGGTCCTGGGTTCGAATCTCGGCTCGGGTGCCTTTCTGTGTGGAGTTTGCATGTTCTCCCCGTGTCCGTATGGGTTTTCGCCGGGCACTCCGTTTTCCTCCCAAAGTCCAAAAAACACGCTGCTGCATAGGTTAATTGGCTTGCAGACTAAATTGCCCGCAGTGCCCGGTGATGGACTTGCGTCCTATCGTGAGTATATCCCTGCCTTGCACCCTGTCTGCTGGGATAGGCTGTGGCTAACCGTGACACTGTACAGGACTAAGCGGTTTCTGACAATGAGATGAGATGAAGACGATCATTTATCCTTTCTTCACCATACTGGTCAGCGTGGGTGGTGACAATTGGGTTTGGGGGGGGGAGGAGGGCATCCAGAACAGATTCAGTTGTAATCACTCACCACTGATGTTAATCATGGCCAGGAATCGGATATCCGGGTTCAGTACACAGTATGCTAATCAGTGCTCCACCCCGAATTACTAAAACACAATTAAGGGCTGGGAGCTAAAATACAGTGAGAATAAAACCTCGATTTAACGGCCAAATAGGGTAGAAAGGGTGTCCAGAAGTCCATTAAATCCAGATATTTATGTATGTAGATATATGTTTATTATTATAGCATAAAATACCCATGGATTCTTGACATATGACGATCTTACACACACAGCAATGGTCATACTTTATAACAACCTATATATTATGAAAACTACTGAACAGAATTATACATGCATCGAATAGCAGCAGGAAAAAACAAAAAGAAATAAACTTTGTGTCCATTACTGCTAATGCAGACTGTTGTCTAGGATCTTAACGGTCTTGGATCTTAAGTCAATTTTTACTAAACTGTACGACTTTGAAATTTACATCAAGAAAGTTGAATAAAGCATCTTACCATGTGTGGGTGGATAGGCAGCCGCAGCTGGAGCCCCATAGTCGTAGCCATGTCTAAAAAAGACAGCCCAAAAAAACACAGCTGTGAATGAAGAGCTGGTAATCCATTGCATGCCAACAGACACTGATAAATCGACATTCCAGCCGATGCGTATCCATTACGATTTCAAACGTTCCACCTTGTAAGTTTCTAACACTGCATACGACCACTATTATACACGGTGGGTGCCACAGCGAGTCGCGTTGCTGCATCACAAGCAAAAAAGGGCCTCATTTTGATTACCCGGGTACCTTTCTGTGTGGAGTTTGTACGTTCCTCCCGTGTCCGTGTGGGTTTTTGTGGAGTACTCCGCTTTGCTCCCACAGTCCAAAGACATGCTGCCTATGTTAATTATCCTGACTAAATTTCACCCGGTGTCCTGAGATGTTGTAACTTGCTTAGCCCTGGTCCACTTTCACAAATAGCTGCATAGTTCAGTGATACCTTCCAGTTTAACAATCGTGAGTTAATGACATTACCACAGGTGTTTGTGGTCCATTCAAACGTTGCACAAGTCTCACATCCCACGCACCAAACCACAATGACAAACACCAGTACATGCTGATAGGTTCGGGTACAACTCGTGACAGAATAAGCAAATATCTGCAAAGGTGCAGCTTTTAAAAGTAAATTGTGCAATCCGCTGAGACACATGAATTTAACAAACAATCTTGCACGGGCTTGACATGACCTATGCTAATATTATCCAAGGGGGCATTGTGTACTGCATCATATTATTGGTTCATTGGAATGCCTGCGCAATACAATGGGAACCGGCATGAAAACGAAACGTAAACACAGTAAACTGTAAGGTTAATACTTAAATTCTTAAACACTTAACGCAACACCAGAGATGATGCAACATTTGATATTTCTCCAATGAAAACTGATTTGGACAGTGATGCCGTGCGTGGTATGCTAATTCAAAAATTTCTGAATTTCCCTCCATTACCATGCCATGCATATGGAATTCGGAGAATATCATAAAATCATAAATTTAAGTAGCCAATCGATTGTTTACTGCAATTCATTTTTAGTCAACCCCCTTATCTAGGGCGACGTACATCACACATATGCACATTTTGATAACACCAAATAAATACTACCAATTGCCTAACATTGCAAAGTGTGTCCAAGTGCTGTATTAAATGTCTAGACTATAAATAATGATTCTATAGATGAGCTTTGGGCAATTTCTGAAATTATGTGATTGACTCTGTGGTCCTAATTTCCATTGGGATGTCATTTCACAATGATGGGGCCAGGGTAGCAAAACAAGAGCCTTGGAACCCATGGAGCTGGAGTGGGATACGAGCAATCGACCAGGAAATAGCCAAGTGGAGACAGCGAAAAGGGTGTAGGGGTAGATAGCAGAGCAGCTATAGAATGGAGCGGACAGGTGAAGACAGCGATGGGTAAGAACCAAGATTTTGAACTTGATGTGTGTGACCACCAGCAGCCAGTGCAAACAGTGAATTAGAGAAATCGAATGGGAAAGGCGAGGAAACGAATATTAGGCAAGCAGCAGCAGAATTTTAAATGACTTGAAGTTGATGAAAAGCGATTATGCAGGTGTTAAGATCTTAACACCTGCATAATCGCCAGATATGGTAAAACCTGTTGTAATCTTCTATATGTATACTGGCAAACAAGTACCCATAGCGTTGATGAACAGCATTTGCAGGAAGATCAGATATGATAGTTGCAGTAGTCCAGGCAGGATAGAACCAAAGCTTAAAGCAAGTGTTGTGTGGGATTTCAGGGTAAGAAATGGATGGATTTTGTGGCTGTTTAGTAAGTGAAATGGGCGTGTACGAGACAGATTGGAGATGTAGAGATGTTATAGGAGAAGAATCCAGGTGTGACATCGAGCCTCCGAAGAGACGAGGCTTAAATAGTCGTCCAAGAGAGATGGAAATTTAGATATCAGGTGAAAGAAGTGACGATGTAAGAAAATGAACAAATTTAATATGCCTTTGCTATGCACAGCGATTGATTATTTGAGTGGGTGCTGCTCATAACATGAGGCGGGTAACTTTAAGTTACAATGCGGGAATTATTTATGTAAATTGGATTTGGATCATGAATATGCACGCGTATAATTGTACGTGAGATGTGATTCTTTACAAGAAGATTATACACAACCATCATGCATTGAGTCATAAAAACCTACGTCAATACAGAAGCTCTACTAATGTTCCAAATGACAAAAAAGACACACAAAGAACAGAGAAAATAATAATTGTTGCGTTAAATGGTAATATGATAAAAGCACAATACAGCACTGATACATAACAAAATAGAAAGAGGTAACGGTTGCTTGGTTTGTACAAATAGGACTTTAAAACATTCATATTTAATAATAACATAACTACATTTTATATGAAACAGACTTTAAACAAGGTGTTACAATTTAAGTACAATGGCACAATACTGCCTATTACGCTTCCACACTTTATTTGCCCTTTGTAAAAGACAATGCGATCAAGGCATATCTAAAACAAGCAAAGCATGTACACTCTGCTACATCAGCTGTGCAATGTCAAATATAACCACTCCATGTGTTGGGCGCGTTCGGAATGGAGCTCCGTGCACCCTACATTGCTCAGTGCACGGGCGTATAGTGGTGCAGGCTGGATGATGTCTGGCCTCCCCAGATCAGCGGACACCAGGTGTGGCCGGTTGATGTCAGTCCTCGGGCAACGCGAGATGGATGGGGACTGTTCTTGGAGGAAAGGCGGCGGGTTTAAAGTTTCAAAGAAGACAAAGATGGAGGCTGATTGGGAGAAGAAAGGGGGAGGACGAAGAGAGCTTCTTGCTGGAATGCTCGGCAGAGAGCGGTTCCTCTCTCTGTCACTCTAAGAATAGAGCGCGAGTTTGTAACTCTATCTCCATGTGGCCTCAACGAATGTGATGTGACCTGGAGGCAAGATGGAGATTTCTGTAATTGTTTATTAATAAAGAAACAAAATAATTCACTCACTAGTTTTGGTCTTTTTAAAAACAGAAGCATGGAGAACACAGCCCAGACGCGTGGCTCCTGACCCCAAGACTCAAACAACATCGGTCCGCCCTTCCATTCTCCCCTATAACCGGCCTCTCGTTGCCATGGTTTACCTTCCTGTATTTGTCTTAGCCAATACTGGCTTTACATTTTTCCAACTCTAGAATCCATCGTATCGGGGTATCGATATTTCATGGCATAACCCGATTTCTGCGATTTCTCCTGCAGCACACTCATCCAGATCATCGCACCACCCCCGCCCCATTTGAAAAAGAGAGCAGACTCCACCATCCCCTCCAAGGCTACCTCCGGCAACTTAAGATGTGCCGCGTCAGCGAGTGAGAGCAACAGACC
>JAZEWT010000016.1:18212947-18229702 GCA_036362905.1 Mordacia mordax | reverse complement strand
CGCGAGCTAGGCGGGGCATCATTCGCGGACTGGGCGGGGCATCATTAACGAGCTAGGCGGGGCATCATTAACGAGCTAGGCGGGGCATCATGAGCGGACTGGGCGGGGCATCAGAACGGACGTTGCGCGCTATCTTCCTGTTGTTCCGCGGGGTCCCCGTGGCCTGGGCTCGACTAGACACGTGGCACATGGTGGCGTGAGCGGAGCCAGACAGCGTGGCGCCAGTTGTTGTAACGGCTGTGTCCCGTGGATTGGTGCGCTCTCTAGACAGGCCGGCGCTACAACTCGCTCCGCGGTTGTGCCGCGTAGCGAGTTGTAGCGAGGGACCAGTTGGGGCGGCTGAAAAGGGACCTTCGTCGCGGCGCGCAAGTCTGCAGCAGTAAAAGGCTTCCAAGTCATCTTCTGTCCGGTATTTTTGTATCAGAGCGGTGGTGTGGGTGAACGTGGGGTGAGCGCGGTACGTGCGAGAGAACGCGCGCACGCCGTGTGTCGGAGCGCGCTGCGTGTGATCACTCAGGGTGTTAGGAGTTAGGGATCGTTGGAGATCTAGAGAAGATATTTACGGAGGTGGGGACCTTCGGAATTTGGGGACCACCACACATGTTCTCCCCGTGTCCGCGTGGGTTTTCGCCGGGCACTGCGGTTTTCCTCCCACGGTCCAAAAAACATGCTGCTGCATAGGTTAATTAGCTTGTAGACTAAATTGCCAGCAGTGCCCGGTGAGGAACTGGCGTCCCATCGCGGGTATGTCCCTGCCTTGCATCTGCCGGGATAGGCTCCGGCTCACCGCGACCCTATACAGGACTAAGCGGTTTCTGATGAGACTTGAGTAAAATAATGAGCCAATGTCATCAGATGTAGCAGGGTTGAGCGTAACAAATGTTGAAATGCTTGATCCATCATATGAAGATGATGGGTGCAGCGGGTGCAGGGGGCGCTGTAAGCAGCAGAGGTAAACTTTGCACTCATGCTACCCTCGGTGAACACTGAGCATCGAAGTGAAGTA
Source organism: Mordacia mordax (assembly GCA_036362905.1). Taxonomy (NCBI): domain Eukaryota; kingdom Metazoa; phylum Chordata; class Hyperoartia; order Petromyzontiformes; family Petromyzontidae; genus Mordacia; species Mordacia mordax. Next base: position 18,228,696 of record JAZEWT010000016.1, on the reverse strand, counting down.
TGATCAAAATGAGTGTGAGGAGACGCTCATTCAGCTCCGGATTGGAAAACCCAAGTGTGTGTTGAAAGTTAATGTACACATTACAATGTTGATGGTCACAGCATATTAATGTGCTGTTAGAGATTCATGAGACATGTATCCAAGATACATACGTAAATTCATTTACAGTTATGCAAAATTACTACAAATAGTCTCTTTAATATTTACTGGTACGTAAGAGCAATATTTATTTGTCTCCTTTTGAATTACGTTGCTTTGTTTATTATGCTTTTGCAGCCCTGTACAGGACTAAGCGGTTTCTGACAATGAGATGAGATGTTTTTGCATCGTCAGCCATGTTCTGTTTAAATGCTGGTTGAGGACCCCAGTGTTATTAGCATGGCATAATCCATCTTTCTCCTTCAAAAAACTGATATAATCGCTCTATCTCCATGATGGACGAGGTTTCTGTATATCTATTCAAATGTTAATTGCTCAGGTCACTCTTCAATTATTTTGTGGTCCATATAGAAGCTCAATCTGTTGTCTGGTGCTAAAGCTTATTTGGCAACTGCCCCTTTTGGAACAGTTTTGCCATGAATTTTAGGATACAGTCTTTCCCATTGTTGAGCTACCTTAGCTACTTTATCCCAATTGGAATTAAAATTCCTGCCCAGCTGCGATTGCAAAAAAATAATATTTTTTAAACGGTTTCATATGCTGTGCGTTTTTTCAAGATACTGTTTACTTAATAATTATCGTTAGGGTTTCAGCTTTGCATGCATCGGTGCTGTGAGTTCGTTTGTTTACGCTTGGGGTGTATACGTTGCTGCGTTGGTCAGTTCAAACGTTTGTTGTATTGCACCTATATCTATTAATGCAATTATTATTATATATCTGTACCGATGTAATAATAATAGTTGCACTTCCAGAGGGCTTTTCACCCGAGGGTCACAACGCGCTACACAGAGCTGGGGATAGAACGGCGTGTCAACAGCAACAACATCTGAACGATGTAGGTATTCACAGCTCGATGCTATCCCAAAAATAAAAACCTTTGGTGAGCAATCATCATCTCTATAGAACCACTAATGGCGCTACCATTCACTGCAATTATATGAATAGAATTGGTGGTTGGATTGAATCGTGATCATGGATTGTTACAATTCGTAGTCTCGTCAGGGGGGGGGGCGGGGACACAGTTGCTGTTTTACGGTGAAGATGGGTTATTGCATGGCTTGGCAGTGGTTATAAATTACCTTAACTCGTCACCTAATACAGAACGAGCCATCACGAGTTGGAAATTATTAGCTTCGAATAACTTCTGTAAACTAGAACTACTTCCAATAACGCAATGTGTTTTGTTATATTACCTTCACCTTTAACTTTGCACATGTGTGTTCAGAGCTATAAGCACACAACTGCAATGCAGTAAAATATAATTGTCCAAGTGACCACTCGTGGCTGCTGACTTGACAGTTTCCGGGCTGTTGACTGTTATTGCTGCCCGGGTGCAGTCTGCTGTGTTCAATGCACAGGCGTTTCCACCAGGGGGCGATAGACGACCGCCTGGAAATGTTGAATACTGTCTTGCCTGAATGAAAATGTCACTGATACTGCTGAGTCACAGCAAATCGTGTCTTTATCGTGTGCACGAATAATATGGTTATGGTGGTCATTAAATAAGGATATCTGATACCAAAATTATAGACAACAAACTGACCATTGAGAACATTAAAGAGACCTGGACACGAGATGTCACGAGAAGAGATGACACAGACAGTTCAGGTTTAGATTTTATTTTTGCATTGATGAAATAGCATTCAGCAATACATGCTTCGTTTTTGATTGGGGACCTGTTTATACAATCGCAACCGAGTAACAGCTATGAACAGCGATACACGTTCAAGTTCTTAAAGACAAAGTTGTACATAAACATGTTACAACGACAAAAATACATGGCTAGAATAAAGCATCAGATCAAGCGCATTTATAACTTAAAATCTGCAAAGCAGAGTGACGCACGTGTGAAAATAAATATGATTTTTAAAAATGATTTGAAGTTGGACATCGGTAGTATGCTTTGGATCCCAAACACATTCTCTTAAGTTATTTCAGAGCTTAGGGGCATGCACACAGAAGAAATTAAACCAAGTTAGGCACTTACATTTTTTGGCTTTAAGCACGAAGAGGGAAGCATTTAATAATAATAATATTATTATTATTTGCATTTATAAAGCGCCTTTCACCCGAATGTCACAAAGCGCTGCACAGAACTGTGGAGAGATCGGCACGTCAACAACATCAGAATAGTTCAATCGTAGAAAAAATAATGACGATAAGTCAATGAAGGGCATCAAATAACAAATAAATAATTGTAAAAAAAAAGTGAGGAATTAGTGTTCCTGGGCAGGCACAGATCAATGGCGCTGACGGGGGGGGGGGTTGTCAGTGGCACCACACCGCCACAGTGCTATAAAACAACTCAAACTATTAAAGTGCAGTCGATGTTAATAACACTCACAGCGAGTTAAATATTACTTAATGTTAACATCGGGGCTGCCCGTCCAGTGGAGATTCGGTCAGCCGAGTCCGTGGCCATCTTCAAATCTCGTCTCAAGACTCACTCGTTCCGTAAGGCTTTGAAGCCCTCTGGCGAGGACTGTTGATGCGGCTCACTGTTGTCGTGCTGGAATAATGGCTCGCTGCCTGCTTGCGCCTACTCAGGAACACTTATTCCTTCTTTGGTTTGTTTAACAATTGTTTTTATCGCTTATTTTATGTCCTTATATAAATTATAGCCATTATGTGATTTTCAGTTGAACTGCTCTGATGTTGTTGTTGACATGTCGTTCTCTCCGTAGCTCAGATTTGCAACAGAAAACCCAAATAAATGTCGTTGTTGTTGATTTGCCGTTCATATGTCGTTGTTGCTGACATGGCGTTCTCGCCACAGCTCTGTGCAGCGCTTTGTGACCCTCGGGTGAAAAGCGCTCTAGAAGTGTTATTATTATTATCATCTCATCTCAACTCATTGTCAGAAACCGCTTAGTCCTGTGTAGGGTCGCGGTGAGCCGGAGCCTATCCCGGCAGACAGAGGAAGCAAGGCACGGATATACCCACGATGGGACGCCAGTCCATCACCAGGACATTGTGAGCAACTTAATCTGTAAGCCAATTAACCTATGCAGCAGCATGTTTTTTGGACTGTGGGAGGACACCGGAGTGCCCGGCGAAAACCCACGCGGACACGGTGAGAGAACTCGCAAACTCCACACGGAAAGGCACCCGGAACCGAGATTCGAACCCGGGTCCTGCTTGCTGTGAGACGACAGCGCTAACCACTGGGGCCACCGTGCCGCCCAATTATTATGATACATAAGCAATAAAACAACCACGTCACAAAAACCCACACGTGACCTTTGTACACTCAGTAAGTTAACCTTTGAGCCATCACAAGCCAAGCCGTTTGGGTGTTTTTGTTTATCTATTGTCAGAGTGCCCGAAAGGGGGCAGATGCAGACCATGCCCTGCCAGAGGCCCCTTCAAAAGACACCGGCAGCGAGACCAGAAAGTAAAAACTCATCGCAGATATCAATCATTCCACTGGTATCTCCAGTATGCTGACCTTTGGTTTAGTATGTGTCTGTTAATGAGGAGTAGTGGAGAGCGTTAGTGTAGAGGTTAGTGCACCACGCTAGGAACCCAGCGATCCGAGACCGACTTCTGCTTACGGGCCAACACCAGTCAAGATTTTCTGACGTGGTCCTGCCCCTCCCGTAGGTCGACTTAGCCTCAAATGAGTACCTGGTACAATGTGTAAACATCGCCAATAAGGAGACAAAGCGGCTGGGTGTGGTGCTAGCCACCCACCCATGGGTGTACCGTGCTGGCCTTCATAGGTGGTTGCTAACTGCACTCGACCCTACAGTTGGTTCGGGGGATCTTTGTGTTGATGAGGGTTGCAGTGACATGGGTCTAGAGGACCACTGTCTTAAATCCCAAACTTCGCCCGTGAACGATGAACCGCCAAAATCCATGGACCTGTGCATCTGTGAAGATCGTTAACTGCGGGGAAATATTCAAGCTCACCGTCCCACAGTCTCAGCCTGGCCAAGATCTCCAGGTTCTTCACCTGACTTTTCAGTAATCCTAGCGTTGCCAATCTGTGGATCATTTGTGAAGTTTAGAAACATTGTAGAGCAGGCTGACATTTTACCACATGCCAGTGCACGTCGCTTGCGATGAATTCGTGCAATTCCCCCAGAGAAGTGTATAAAAATAGACGCGTCTTCTCTGACAAGTGCCGAGGAAATAATAGGCAAGAGGAAGCAACACAAGATTTCTGTATGACCAAACTATCAATTCCCATTTCCCCCACAGTCTAAATTTAAGGCACTTTAATTGGCATTATATTTGCTTATAATTTGAATTTCTTTCAGGAAAGTGCCCCCCCCCGCGTCGATTGAGCCTGAAGCATTTAGCACGACCTGTAAAATGCCTCGGGTAAAGTTCGGTAAACACCTTGCTCATTCCCATTCATGGTCAACGCACGTGATGGTACGAATAACACAATTTCGAAAGCAGGCAAATTCCATGCCTGTTCACCTGTTCATGGGCGAGGCACGGAGGCAGGAATAAACTACAGAAGGGGGAGGAGGAAGGCAGTGATGCAGGCAGCAGCTGCCAACATCTCATTATCTGACAATGCATTAGATATATTATAATGTTATCCGCCAATTCATGGTTTTTTTTTTTCAAGATGTGAGCGGAAACCGGAGAACCCAAAGAAAACCAATGCAGAACAGGAGGAGAACACAGATTGTACAAAAAAAGGCACCCAAGGTGGGAATCGAATTGCCTCAAACAGGACTTTCGTTCCTGTGAGGCACAGATGATACCACCGCTACACTCTGCCACCCTTTCAAATCTCGCTCTCACAGCGCCTGCTTCAGTGGGGCTCATAACGGTCGAATAAATACACCCCACGGATAGCTGCACATATCAGATAGGGAGCACAGCGGATTGATGTAGCAAAGGTGACCACTGCAGGAAGGCATGACAGCCCATTCCGGGAGATTTAAAATCTCGTTTATCCAGTAAGTGTGCGTTGCGCTTTGGCGTCACATGTGCTTAACCTTAGTGGCTCTCGGCCAAGTTTTAGAAAGGTGGCAATGTCCACACGCACAGCAGGAGCCACTTAATAACCGCGGCCACCCTCTGCGATGGGAGCGAGTGAATCGCTGCGCTTTTTTTTCTTTAAATACGACTGAGTTATGTTTTCCTTTGCCTGCATATATTTGCAAACTATCAAACGGATAGATAATATAAGACATTATTTCGTTCAAAAAATAAGGAATAAAGAAAGCAATGCTTTTTTTTTACTCAATGCCTCCTAAAGTGATGCGACATAGAAAATATCCTCTGTAAATAGGGACCGACAATAACATTCCATGGGAGCCTTTCCACACCAAAGTGACTGCTAAATATATTAGAGAGAGAAAAGAAATACACCACTTAACCCTGTATTAATACTCGGCAGGCTTCAAACATGAATGGAAATTTATAATAATGTTTAAGAGCATGGATTTTACAGCCAACTTGTGTGAGATGGCATGGCCGTGTTTCAAAGACTTTTCAAATACAGCAGCATAAAATACCCAAAATATGTTCAACACTATCATCGTCGTCCTCAAACCACAGTATCAGCCCTGTGGGGCCATCATATTTCAACAGCATATGTCACCAAACAAACTGTATATTGTAATTAATTTCAATTTGCCACAATTAGCATATGTTTCTAATCACCTAGCCCTGAATGAAGACTTCCCGACAGTACCACCATCCCTCAGGGTTCTGCAATGCAGAAATCCATCTATATTTATCATTGCATTGCCACAGTTGCCGTCTTCACAGACACGCTCTCCTTTAGAAGCCTATTCCATCAGCATGCTTGTCCATTAACCATGATCTCGTTTAGCAAGGTGTCCTGCCCGTACCCGCTTACTCTGAATAAATCAATACGATTACTTAAATATGTACTGGCCAGAGGAAAACAAAGCAATTGCTTCACCAGATCCTGTTCGTCTTTTAATCAACCATATATTCTTGGATTTTTAGAATTTCAAAAGTCGTATTTGGAATGTCCCCTCTGATTTTAATTTGATATTATTGAACTGCTTTGTGACACCTTTGTGCAATTGTTGTTACTCATTTGTATTGTTTATTTAATATCGCTCTGATAAAAATTATAGATTTGTCATGAATGTGCATTTTCCATTATCTTTAAATAATACACTGTCAATTTGAATGCTTTTAGTTTACTTCGTGATTTGAAACGCTACCTGCTAAGGTTAACTTAAATTGATGTTAAGATCTTTGATGCAACCCAGGTCATCCCTGTGAACAAGACCATGTTTGTGTTAATCGTGTTTAGTTTCCATCTCAGGGTGAAAGAGAGATTGCTTTGCATAGGATATGCATTTGTTCCCTGCGCTATGAGGTATTTTTACGTCTCCATGGAATTTAAATCATCCATCTCTCTAAAGTCTTCTGTCACAGCTGGCAATGGCAGACGTTTTTCATCAGACAAATGCAGGCGTTACGCATCATAATTAATTTCAGTTGTGCAAAGGCACGCCATCCTACTTTTGGCTGATTCTCTCTTTAATGATTTTAATTCAGAGATACACTCGATAACGCTTTTTCCAATCGCGTGTCTCCACTTATATTTCCTTTGTCCAGCAATCCGAAATAATTTGGGTTTTTTTCTTCTTCTTCTAATATACTCTGGAATGGTCACAAATGAGTACAAAATGATTGGCGAGCCCATGCTCTGATGGCACGAATGACTCAATCGATATGTCCGCTGGTATATCTTGCCAAAAAGCACATGTCCCGGCGACACTTACCCACCGCCAGCTGCAGCAAGCGGCAGCGGTAACAATCCCCCGTGCAATCGACGTGGGAAACACAGGGAGCCGAGCGCTTGCGTTTATTAAAGTGTCCCCCAAGCCATCTGACCCCAGTGCGACCCCCGCATCACCCTGACCCACGACTCACTTTGCCAGCAGTGCCGCGAAAATCATTGACTGGCAATTAGCAACGTGCTATGAATTAAACGACTGATAAAAAGTGATTGAATTATATATTTCGATAACGAATGTTGATGGAAATAAGTCTGAGTGGTTTTGTAAAGCGAAACCCACTTAAAAGCCTCATACCAATATGCCTAAAGAGCAATGTGTTTGATAAATATTATCGCTTTGACGTGGATGCTAAAATAGAATAAAATTAAAGCTGAATGTGTCTAAAGGCACGTGGAGAAGTATACTTTGAAATTATATTCAAAGAGATAAAGATGAGTGTGTGGGTCATGCAAAGAGAGACATCAGAGTTATTGTTGATAAAAAAGTATTTGGGCATCTGCAGGGCATGTCTGTATATAGAATGATGGCTGGTGGTCAGAACTATTGGCAGAGTGGCATTTAAATGAGAGAATATGTGTTGAAAGGACTTTTACTGAGCGGGTGGAGTGATGAAATCAACTTTTGTACGAGCGCTAGATTGTTGCATCGCTGGCCATGACGATAGCTCTGGGGTGACCTTTATCCTTTAGATTTTGAAGTGAACCACATTATTATAATATTCTTTACGTCCATTCCCTAAAGGCGTTTGCCAATTAATTTTGAAGTCAAAAATGGAGAAGAAAAAGCGTACTTATTATGCAATGTGCTATATTTACAATCCTGCCATAAATTATCATTTCCGATGTGGGTTAACCCAGTGACCCACAAGCTCCCTAGCTGGAGGAGAAAATTCTGTTTCATTCAAAGGTTTTTGTTCTTAGCATAGCAGACAGAAGCATGGCTAACTTACTGCACAGTCCAACAGACACTTACTATTCTTGAATTTTTACTAACACTCTCCAAAAGGTAAGTTAACTAATGCCTTGTATCCCAATGTCTCGTGTTAAGAAGCGATGGGGTTAATATCCCTCTGACGAGTAGCAATGTGCACGTGTTGTTGTACTTTGCGAATCAGCCAAAGGTTAATTGTGTGTAGGGGGAGTTGGGCTCTACCTCATGGGCTCTGCAAGTCTGCAAGTCAGACCAACACTTGTAGTCCCCTTGCAATTACTCCGCACTCTACAATGGATTAACATTCAGTGCATATGCATGCTACGCATTCGCGTACTCTCACACCCTTGACCCTTTAAGCAACTGCTCTTGGGGTTTTGATGCCAGTGGTACAGCTTTTTTGAATGTGTTTGTAAATAACGCTTTTTGCGTGTGTTTTTTGAATGCATGTAAAGTACAAAGACACGAATTAGAATGGAAATATCAAAGCGTCGTGTTGCTTTTTTTCTCTCACTTCTTGACGTGCTGCTGTGTCTTGTGAGTGGAATTCTTCACCTGCCTGGTGTGTCAGCATGAAGGACTGGATACGGTTCAAAATACAAAGTTACAGCCCTGCAATTTCTTGCTCATGCCACTGCACGTGTCACGGCCTCCACCGGAGGAACCGCCAGAGAGACCGTCATTCTCAACCGATGACCCATCACTGGGCTGTGAGCACTATCAAGTGCTTCCGGTGCAAACCAGACCCAGTGTGGGTCAAATGGATCTCGAGGTGATTGAGGTTGAGCACGTCTGTCTCGCGAGAGCTTGGGACCATTCTTTGACGCTGGCCAGATGCCGCGCAACAGGTGGTAGTTTACCAACACTTAAGCCCACCGCGCACCAAGCTGATCGGCTCACTCCAGTGCAACCGTTGATTCTGCTCGGTGAATAAATGTCTCCTCTCATTGTCAGAACCGCTTGGTCCTGTACAGGGTCGCGGTGATCCGGAGCCTATCCTGGCAGACACAGGGCGCAAGGCAAGGATATGCCCACGATGAGACGCCAGTTCATCACCGGGCAGAGCGTGCAATTTAGTCTGCAAGCCAATTAACCCATGCAGCAGCATGTTTTTTGGACTGTGGGAGAAAACCGGAGTGCCCGGCAAAAACCCACGCGGACACGGGGAGAGCATGCAAACTCCACACAGAAAGGCACCCGAGCCAAGAGATTCGAACCCGGGACCTTCTTGCTGTGAGGCGACAGCGCTAACCACTGGGCCACCGCGCCGCCCTTTCTCAAATAACGATTTACGTTTTTGATTATTGCGTCGAAAAGCTGCTCTTTCTCTCGGGACAGCCGCGAAGGATCGGTCCCTCTATCCACCTTGCGACGTTTCACCTCACACGTGAGAGGCATCCTCAGGCACAGTGTGCGTTTGTCGTGTGTGTGATTGCTGTTTACATGTAGGTACTGTGTATGTGTTGAGTCACCTCCACAGAGTTGCTGCATTCCAGCATCAATGGACGACTGTCGGGGTCCACTTGAAATGGTTCCATTGTCCTGCTCACACCCCGAAATCACATTAACATCATCCTGTTCCACCTGTAACTAATCTCCTAGTTTGCATGTCATGGAAGAATGCCTGGTTCCCAAACACTTGGCAATTCTCCTCTGATGTCCGCATTTCAGAGCTCTTTATCTATGCACTGCTGACTTCAATGACTGGCCTCCAGGTTTGGCTGAGCTTTATCCTCATTTCTTGTTTGCGGTTCGAAGTCTTTTCTGTCTTGTGAATCTCGATTGCTTCACGAATTCGCTTTGGACTTTTATGGCGAATGGCTGCGAGTACTCGCATCTTGTCAAAATTCATTGTGTTGTTTGTCTGCATTGTGTGCTGTTGTTGCTGTTTTTTTAATTCATAATAATCTGCAATTGGCATGATGCTCCACCACAGATTGATACCCAATGTGCACGTTCTCCAGCCCAATTGCTACTCAGTACTTTTAATGTGAGCCCCGCGCCATCTAACCACTCTTCCTTTATTTACCAACATTATGCTTCGTAATTTGCAAGCGTGCTTATCTGTTGTCTGCAGGGTTTTGCTTTTCAATTACATTTTCAGCAAATCTCATTATAAATAATCAATGTTGAATCATTCCTTTAAACAAGCACCAATGAACAAGAAAGTGAAGTCTAAAAACGTACCTCCAAGCTTATTATTCTGTATGCATGGGCACACAAGCCATTCTCCCTTTGGCTTTGCAGCATAAGATTCCTTTAGATTATACTTCATGGAGCAGACACAAAATACCAGTCAGACCAAACAAATGCCACTGTCCAAATTTCCTTCTCCCATGAATGCATTACTTAGTAATAGAAGAAACTTTGTACGACTGATCTGCAGTTAATGAAAAAAAACATGAGCCAACCACGTAGCCCTTGTCTCCATCAATAATGTTTCGACTTTGTCAGAGTTACTTTCATAAATGCTAGAAATGAAACTGATGAATTACTTAACGCTAGGAAATTCAACAATAAGACGGTTATATTGAGTATTCATCAGATGTTGCACTCAACTTGTAACGATCTTTTGTTTGAGCCATGTTAGTTGTTTTTGAAAATCAAAACATGTTTTTTGTAAAGCACGCAGTTAAAAATCTAAACATGGCTACTGATAGACCCACTGCTTCAATAAAAACGCTTATACATATTTGAACAAAAACAACTGTTTAGAATTTTTTTTAAATCATGTCATTATATGCCCTCGAGGATTGCATTGGAATTTATACAGGGGTTGTTGCTTTAACAGTGTATTTTCTAAATAAAAAGATAAAATTGCAGTGAAATTACATGGGTTCCTGTAACTGTAATTACTGGGTTTCATCAAAACAAAAGCCACAAAAATATAAAAAACAGTGGTTCATATCCACGGCTCTGTTGAATTTTTATTAATAACATGCTGGTTCAGTTTCCAATTTACCTTTTGATTTTGAGACACGATAATCATGATGTCATTTCACACGGGTCATCCTCGATAATGATTTATCTCAAACTCATGCACATTATATGTAGAATAATGATTCACAGTGGCTTCCAGCAGTGCCATTGAAAGAGGCCTGTGATGAAATCTATGTCAATCAAATAAAGCCTGCAGGTCTTAATATCTTGTTAATACAACATTGTTTAGAGGATGAGTTATCACAAAGGAAGCTTTTTATTAATGGTGCCGAAACAAGTTCTGTGGATTGTATATTCATGTCAATGCTTGTGAGACAGCTACAAGAGTAAATTGTGAATGTCTGAAATACTGTTGGCCATTTATGGAAGCAGGCGGTGCCGTTACTCTGTGGCTGAGTGGCACGTGGTTTGAGTTATTGAATCACGTAGACTTGCACACAGATCCATAGACTTACATAGATATCAATAGACTCACATCGAAATTGAAATACTTCCAAAGAGATCCATAAACTTCCACAGATATTCATAGGGTTATGTAGAGATTCACAGACTTGCGTACAGATCCCTAGACTCACATATAGAACCAAAGCCATATATCGAGACCTCCTAAAACCAACACTTATTTTAGAAGGTGGGGAATTAACCAGTAGTATTTGTATGGCGCTGCATCAGATCAGAGGGGAGACTGTATCTTACAAACTTAGTACTGAGTGTAATGATGACGGTTTTCACGGCTCGATGCACTACACCTGAGGATGCATCTAACGTGTGAGGAGGCGAAACGTCGCGAGGAGAGGAGAGAGCAGCTTTTCGAAGCAATCATCATTAGTACTGAGTGACAATTATTAGTCCCCTCTCATCCACGAGCCACCAGCTGGCGCTACGACTGTCATTTTACGATGAATAATGAAATAATTTGATGAGTATAAGTGACGGCTTGACAATTTAAAAGCTTGTGTGTGAAGACTGTGTTCGAGATTAATGTTAAAATCGGTGTGATTGTCAACACCTGTAGCCCTTCGGCGTGTAAAGCTCACTCGCGTGATATCAAAGTCTCAATAAAGGTAAACCTGACACTCCTGTCACGTTGATTTAATAACCGTTGCCATGAAGCTTTGTATAAATTCCTTTGCCAACACGTTGACGATAAACTTTACACTAGGCTTATTTTTTGCCCTTCTATAATGTATTGCTACATGCTGACTTTCAGTTGGACTGTCCTGATGTTGTTGACATGCCGTTCTCACCACAGCGAGGATTTGTTAAAAAAGAAACTCCAAAAACAACGTTATTGCTGATTTGCCGTTCTTAACCTCGTTGTTGATGATGAGCCGTTCTCTCCGCAGCTCTGTGCAGCGCTTTGTGACCATCGGGTGCTGCTCGCTCCAGATATGCGGTAATTATTATTATTGTACGTTGCATTGAATCATTGCCCAACGGATGTGTTGTAAACTCTGATAATTTTGCAATTTAGAATTGTAGTTGAAAGTGTGATCATTTTTTGCATGTTGCTTTGGAAAGATGTGTATATTTGAAGAAAAAAAACGCCAGCTGGTGGCTCGTGAGAAGCTCTCTATAAATGCAATTACTCTCATCTCATCTCATTGTCAGAAACCGCTTAGTCCTGTACAGGGTCGCGGTGAGCCAAAGCCTATGCCAGCAAATACAGGGCACAAGGCAGGGATGCGCCCTCGATTGGACGCCAGTCCATTACCGGGCACTGCGGGAAATTTAGTCTGCAAGCCAATTAACCTTTGCAGCGGCATGTTTTTTTGGAACGTGAGAGGAAACCGGAGTGCCCGGCGAAAACCCACGCGGACACGAAGAGAAAACATGCAAACTCCACACAGAAAGGCACCCGAGCCGAGATTCGAACCCGGGACCTTCTTGCTGGGGCGGCGCGGTGGCCCAGTGGTTAGCGCTGACGCCTCACAGCAAGAAGGTCCCGGGTTCGAATCTCTCGGCTCGGGTACCTTTCTGTGTGGAGTTTGCATGCTCTCCCCGTGCCCGCGTGGGTTTTCGCCGGGTACTCCGGTTTCCTCCCACAGTCCAAAAGCATACTCCTGGATAGGTTGATTGGCTCGCAGACCAAATTTGTCCCGCAATGCCCGGCGATGGATTGGCGTCCCGTCGTCGGGTGTATTCCTGCCTTACGCCCTGTGTTTCTGGGATAGGCTCCGGCTCACCGTGACCCGATATAGGATTAAGCGGTTTCAGATAATGAGAATGAGACCTTCTTGCTGTGAGGAGGCGACAGCGCCACCTACCGGGCCACCATGCCGCCCTCATGTTATAATTTATATTAAAAATAAAAACCTCTTCAGTGACTCCTCTACATTTTTTCACCCGCGTTTTTCCCTCCCCCCGCTCCGGCTATTTACGTTTTATCCACTAATTGTCCCTCTGAGCTGCGCGCAGACGACAGTCTCGCCTCGCAGCACACCTGTCGCGTTTCAAGGCGGACGGAGGCCACGTTTGATGCGTGCGTCACGCGAGATCCTGTCTGCGTCACAGCACCGTGCTGCCGTAATGTTGCTGAGAGCCACGCCGAGCAGAGGACCTGGGGGACACGGCTGCAAGACGTCCGCACTACTGGGGAATTTCCACGTTTTGCAGAGTGCCCGGCGAGAGTTAGCGGCTGTCAATGCGTTCACGTTGAGTTGCATTTGCTCGCTAAGTCTTTCTTGCTTTCATCTCAACTAACTCACGAGTTGATGGTCGGCGTGATGGGAAACATTTATTGCCCTTTATAAATGCAAATGTTATTATTGTGATGATGTCGGATTTCACGGCTCGATGCATGACGATTGCTTCGAAAAGCTGCTCTCTCGGGACAGCCGCGGCGATCGCTTCCTCTCTCCACCTCGCGACGTTTCGCCCTCGCACGTTAGAGGCATCCTCAGGCACAGTGTGCGTGTGTCGTGTGTGTGACTCCTATTAATATGTAGGTACTGTGCGTTGAGTCACCTCCACAGAGTTGCTGCATTCCAGCATCAATGGACGACTGTCGGGGTCCACTTGGAAGAGTTCCATTGTCCTGCTCACACCCCGGAATCACATTAACCCCATCCTGTTCCACCTGTGACTAATCTCCTAGTTTGCATCTCATGAAGGAAGTTCCCAAACACTGGGTGATTCCCCTCTGATGCCCACATTTCAGAGCTCTATGTCTATGCATTTCTGACTTCAATGACTGGCCTCCAGGTTTGGCCGAGCTTTATCATTTCTTGTTGGCAGTTCGTAGTCTTTTCTGTCTTGTGAATCTCGATTGCTTCACGAATGAATCTTGGACCTTTATGGTGGATGGCTGCTGGTACTCTCATCGTGTCAAAATCGATTCTGTGTTGTTTGTCTACACTGTGTGCTGCCATTGCTGATTTATCCGTATGTAGCAAATGCACTGCTGCCTCGTGCTCTTTCTTTCTTTGGCTATTCTTCCTGTTTACCCGATGTACACTGCCTCAAAGTTGCTGCAAGGAATGCAATATATGCATTCTGTCTATAACGGCAGTCGGTCTTTGGGTGATTTGAGTATGTCTTGTATCTTATTATTACCCGCTATTCTCTGCATTCAAACATGCTCAAGGTAAATGTACCCAAAACGTATCCACGTAGTCAACAATGTTATGTAACTCAAGTCACACACACACCACAGAACAAAACGTACCATAACTTTTGCTTTGAAGTAAGTGGAAAAAATGCATTACATAACCTGGACAATATGATACCAGGAGAACTCTATTCGATGCTGCCATATACAAGTGAAATGCATCTTTAGCCTATCAGTCCGTTGGCTACACGCTAGACATGCGTACAAACTAGTCTGGCACTGGACGGGTGGCACGTTTGAAATGTTCCAATAGAGATATGGAATGCTAGGCTCCTTCAAAGGGTCTTACCGTCTTTGATGTTGGACTTGGCACCTAGAAGTCAGCGAAGCTTCCCAAGGAACAGAGTTGGTCCCACAATCTCTTCTCCCCAGGAGGCTTTAATGAGCGTCAGCTAATGTACATCTGGAAATCGGATAGCGTAATGTTTTGCATGAAAGTTTTCAAGTGCTGGTTTCAACGTGTCCAAGGTAAGGTCTGGTGCTTAGTGAAGCTCACAGTGCACCAAACTGCTCTCCAGTTTCAATTTAGGAGCGACAAAAACAAAAGATAACCCGCATACATACTCTACATCCACTGTTGCAAACCCATTTTACATGTTGTTTTGCAAAGGTGTGTATATTTATTTATTTTTTAGCGCAAAAAAACCTTATTGTTGATTTTCCGTTCTAATGCCGTTGCTGTTGACGTACCGTTCTCTCCGCAGCTCTGTGCGGCGCTTTGTGACCCTCGGGTGAAAGGCGCTCTATAATTGCCCGTGGGGTGTCGTCAAACCTCGCCCAGAGTTATCATTGGCTGAGATCCACGCGCCCTGTCTACTCGCCTGCTCGCTGCCTTCCTCCATCTGCATGTCAGTCAGCTTGTATTTACGATGGAACGATCCGTTGAGCTCTATGCAGGTATCATCATCATCAGCACCCGCTTACACCTCTACAGGGAGTAGAGGCCGGAGCCTATCCCGGCAGAGAGAGGGCACACGGCGGGATATACTCAGGATCTGATGCCGGTACATCGCAGAGAACTGAGGGCAATTTACCCACCAGGCCAATTAACCTAGGCAGCAGCGTTTCTTTGTACGGTGGGATGAAATAGGAGTACCCGGCGAAAACCCACGCGGGCACTGAGAGAGAGAGAGAAAACGCGCAAACTCCACACAGAGAGGCATCCGAGCCGGGAATCGAACCCGAGAGATTCTTGCTGTGAGTCGACAGCGCTACTCACTGCACCACCGGGCCAGCCGCTATACAGCTATTTTTAACAGTTATCCAGCGGGGAGGGGTAAACAAGTTAGAACATCCCTGAGCACTGTGAGACGGCGGCGCTGCTCACTGCGGCACCACCGCGCCCTGCGCGTGTTTAGTCA
>JAZEWT010000016.1:18188029-18204039 GCA_036362905.1 Mordacia mordax | reverse complement strand
CCGTCGTCGGGTGTATTCCTGCCTTACGCCCTGTGTTTCCGGGATAGGCTCCGGCTCACCGTGACCCTATATAGGATTAAGCGGTTTCAGATAATGAGATAGTAATTAATAATAAAAATTGCATTTGCAGAGCACTTTTCACCCGAGGGTCACAAAGTGCTGCACAGAGTTGCGAAGAGAACGGCACGGCAACAACAATGGCACGATAGCGGAAAATGAGCAACAATAAAATTTTTGTTTTGGGTTTTTTAAAATACACACATCGTAGCAGAACAACACATAAAATATGATTAGACTTTCAACTATCATTTTAAAATGCTGAATTGTCAGTGTCTGTAATACATATATTGGGAAATGGTTTAATGTAACATTTATCGTATAATTATAATAATTGCATTTCTAGAGCGCTAATCACCCAAGGGCCACAAAGCGCTGCACAGAGCCGCGGAGAGAACGGCCACATCAACAACGAGATAAGAACGGCAAATCAGCAACAACGGTTTTGTTTTGGAATAAATATGAAGTTGGACATAGGCAGAGGAGAAGAGGACGCTGTTGAGTTTTGATGGGAAATGTTTAAAAAACGGTCCCGAAATATTGCGGCCCCTTCAGTCACTGATGAGGTGACGTGAAACCATTGCAATATATTGATCAACTTATTCAGTCTCTGCTTAATCCAGTAGAAGGTTGCATGGGCAGCATAGCCTATTTCGGCACACAGTTAGCTAAGCAGGGCTGTCCCCAGGATGGGACACCAGTCCGTTGCAAGGCAACGAGGACAATTTGGTCAACTGGCCAATTATCGTTGGCAGCATGTCTTTGACAGTTGGACGAAACACATTGCAGCATTTACTAACTGAAAATTACCCTAAGTATCCTCCATGTCATTGTTATTGGATGGATGCAAGCGTCGTTACACTCTCAGTATTAACTGTGTAACGCAGCAGCTTAGCGCTATTAACAACACACACTTTATTTACTCTTACCCGCACTTGACCCCGATCCCGACCACAGACTGTCAGTGTTCTGAGCTACCATTCAATGGAGCGCATAATGATATTAACCTTTTTATCTAAGTCAACCCTAATAGAATGAGCTGTATCGCTAGCAGACATTACTCTCAGTGACCTTTACATTTCGGGTGGGTGCAAGTGGCGAATTGGGACATCAATTATTATTGGAAGGTTACAGTCCATTGCAAGTCTGAGCAGTTAATCTTGTCAACCAGTCAAGGGCGAGTTTGATGTCCATTTAGCAATAATTATTATTGTTAGCAACTCTCCTCTTTTAATCAAAGCACAGCTGAACCAATATCCTTTACAGGTCTGTTAAAATATCTCACCTGCAGAAAAAAAATAGTCATTTTGTTATGGCAATATGTACCACGATCCAAAACGTTTAATGAAGTTGCAACGCCTACAGAACTCACAGCCAAATATTGTCACAATTCCCACTGAAGCAGGTGCAGCAAGTCTGATCAAATTGCACGCAGTGTGAAGTACTGTAGCATACTTTACAGAATGTAAGCCCAATATTTTTCGCTTTGATGTTGAACTCCATAAGCATAAACGATTCATGGCTGCAATTATGTGTCTTAAAATAAACAGCAAATACATTTGAACGCTGGATTATTAACGCTACCATTACATTGCACTGGGTTTTGTTGGTATATTTATGCAAACAACAGTATCTGAAGTTAACCCATATTATACAAAGACGTAGGGTGTAATTGGAGGCGGCAGCATTGTTTTGTAGCTAAACATTTCCAATACAGCTGCACTAAGGCGCACTGTTGTGAAAGTACTCTAACTGGAAACGAATGCTCGCAGGCATAATATATTAATTTTTGCTATGTTTATGAGTATTCACAAAGGCCAAACACAGTTCCTCTGTCACAACGCAGAATAGTTTCTCTTCTTGCCAATAGATTTTAAAATGTGAAATGTATGCACTAGCTAAGGAAGTCACTTGAATTAACGCTTATTTCGGTAATTGTTCAAGGGCAGACCGTTGCATTCTAGCCATACACAGTAATTGTCCATTAACCCACTCTTAGCTAGTCTTTCTGGGCTCCCGTGGATCCTCCCTTGTTGCATAATTGCCATGCAGGGGTGGATTTGGACATATTCCCAACACAAACCATAGCCAACGCACTACACTGGCTCGTCTTAATTACCTGGAATTATCCAGAATCACCTTTCCTGCTATAATCGACTCAGCTAAGGAAATCATATCTGAAGCTTAGCTACGTTAGATTCACAGTCGAGTTACAATGGTATCACATTCTACTGCATGGTATTTTATGGAGAGAAGTATAACAAATGTGAGTTTTTAGGGTTCCAAATATGTCACTGTTTCAGTACTGACTTTCAAAAACAAACGCTTGTAGACCTATAGGAAAAAACACATACAAAATTCTCCCCAAAATTGGTTATCGCTGATGGACCCCAATCCATCACCGGGCACTGCGGAGCAATTTAGTCTGCAAGCCAATTAACCTATGCAGCAGCATGTTTTTTGGACTGTGGGAGGAAACCGGAGTGCCCGGCGAAAACCCACGCAGACACGGGGAGAGAACATGCAAACTCCACACAGAAAAGCACCCGAGCCGAGATTCGAACCCGGGCCCTTCTTGCTGTGAGGTGGCGACAGCGCTACCCACTGGGCTACGGTGCCGCCCTCATTTATTTTCTTATTACCAAAAACTTAGCAAATTTGTGACAAATTGCAGCCTTCTCTCCCCCGTCTTAAAGACCGGTAAAACCTCATCACTCACTCAACAGTTGAATGTTGGGAGAAAACAAGAGTATTCCAGAAAACCGACCAGCGTGAGTGATGCTCAACAGCACGTAACAGAGATTACTAATACAGTCATGGACGAGTGAGCGTTGCTAAAGTTAAAACTAACAAGATTACATATTCACACATCACACGCGTGCGGACTGTAGTGGTTGGCGAGCCTGGGTTTCGAACCAGGCGACTTGAGGTTGCATCCTACTCGCGACCAACACCAGTGACGATTTTCTGAATCGGTCTCGGGCCTCCCGTAGGTCGACTCAGCCTCAAATGATTACCTTGTACTGTGTGTAAACAGTGCCATTATGGATAGAAAGGCGGCCGGGCGTAGTGCTGGTCACCTACTCCCTCCTGTGCCGTGTCGACCTGCATAGTTGCTCGCTAACAGCACTTGACCCAACAGTCTGTTAGGCTATACGGGGGCTCTTTGTCTTTGGAGAGTGGAGGCGTAGTTGTTAGCGCACAGTGATACAAACCTCAAGCGTGATTACCGCTCATAGCCAATATCATTGACAAAAATCTAAACCCTCTCAAATTATTACCTTTGAGGAGACAATGGCAGTGGAGTGGAGCTGGCCACCCACTCCTTCATGCGTTGTACTGGACAAAATAGGTGCTCACTAACAGCACTTTCCCGAACAATCTGATGCTTATATGGGGCTGTCTTTGTCTATGTAGTTGTAATGACCTATCTCAAACGTCTCTAAAGTTATAATTCTCCAGTCATGGATACTATTTTTATTAATCTCCTGTACATTAAATGCTTTGTTTTTATTCTGTTTCCATTACACTGAGGTCAAGCCACCATACCCAGTCATGGCGACCTTGCCACTGTTAGATGTTGAGATGCTGATAGAATAGCTCCTCTTACAGTATCTCACATCTGACTTTAGGCTTTCCCTTGGTATTGAGAACGTGGTTGGAACCATAACACAACCCTTCCATTCCACACACACACACGTCTCACCGCAAATCTATTTTTCCAGATTATATCTGCAATACTCTCTTGCCCCATCCTGTTCTGAAATTCAAATGTCTTTTGCTATCCGACCATTAAATTGCAATCCACATCCGTGTTTTGCTTACTCAAAGAGCATACGTTTCCTTTCAACTCCAGCAATGTTTTTTTTTTCAAATACTAAAATTTCACACCGCACTATGGCAATGAGTACTATTGTTTTCCTTTTCGGATATTCAATATGTAACTTTAGGAGTGAAACACATATATTCTCACTTGCATATTTTTGCTTGGTACAATAAGTAGCCCATAAAATTCACGTTTCTGTAAAAAAAAATTAAACAAAATCCCATGTGCAGCATCATTTTTATCCAGTAGTAATTTTGCTCCAGCCAAGTAAAATAATCACCGCAGTTTGGGAGCACAAATCTTACTTGACAGAAAACAGTATAAAGTACACTTTGTAGTAACTGGGCTGAAGGTGAAAATATTAATGTGGCAGTCAAAACAGGTTGTTTGCTTCAAAATATTGTTTTGTGCTGCCTGAAAAACACAGGCCCTCTTCCATAAGGTGACGATATATTACAATGCACATACGTCTCATCACATCTCATTGACAGAAACCGCTTAGTCCTGAAGAGGGTCGCGGTGAGCCGGAGCCTATCCCGGCAGACACAGGGCGCAAGGCAGGGATATACCCACGATGGTTCGCCCAGTCCATCACCGGGCACTGCGGGCAATTTAGTCTGCGAGCCAATAAACCTATGCAGCAGCATGTTTTTTTGGACTGTGGGAGGAAACCAGAGTGCCCGGCGAAAACGCACGCAGATACAGGGAGAGAACATGCAAACTCCCACACAGCAAGCACCTGCGCCGAGATTCGAACCCGGGACCTTCTTGCTGTGAGATGGCGACAGCGCTACCCACTGGGCCACCGTGCCGCCCACATATGTGAACCTCACCACTCCAAGATTCTGAGCTTAAGGTGGCTTCATAAGCTGGAATTTTGAGGGGGAAGGGGACGAATGTCTGAACTATGAGATGCTGGATTTTAATTTGGAAATGTTAGAAAGATAGATGAAGCCCTAACTTACAATGAATGTGCATTAGAATGTTTTAATTAGTGGAGACATTTTATGAAAAATTTATGAACATTTCTAAAGCGCCCCCCACCACCACTCCCTCGCCATATATGTATGCCCCGAATAACTGGAATCACACAGTTTCTTAAAGATAAGAAATTTCTAAATGTCACTCACACGTCACAAAGTTAATTCTGCCCTGACAACTACTACAGATTAAATCAAATTGTCAAAAAAAGCAGGTTGCTAGTTTCAGCCTAGTGAGATATGCGTGCACAAAAATATATTTTTTAATTTTTATCTTAAGGTGGATTTTACATCTATGAGATTTAATTTATTTTCGTTTGATTGGCATTGTGAATGTAAGGCGGTCTACATCTTATGCAGTTTTGTATTGTAATCCTTTTGGGCATTTCTGTTCCTGACGAAAGTTGCTTTGCACGTGTGTGTGTTGTGGCAAATTCAAATCCACTGTCATTGTCTCTTGACAATACAGGAAGCTCCTACACTATGACCGGCAAACAAAGCACATTTCAAAATGTGTCAGAATCCCGAAAATCGCGACTCCCACTCTCACGTGTCACTGGACGCACTCGTACTCGATATTGCTTCAGGAGCTGCCATCGGGGAACAAACAACGGCGATCCGCGTGATCGAGATCGTGTCGCCAACAGTGGCTGGAGTGAATGCGGGCGAAGAGAGATGCGGGAGCGATGCTGGACGCTGCTCGCACCACTTACTCTGTCGTGCTGGCGTCACGCGGCAGACTCACCGGTAACACGGCCACTGCGACGGCGAGTTTAGCGAAACCGTGAAGTAAGCGAATGTTTGGGGTTTATGTGTAGGTACCTTTGGTGGGAAATGTATGCGTTGACAAGCACACGCCGCAGTAACGTCTACCACTGCAAGAGGCCCTCTTGGATAAGGGCCTCTGGCATAACGTCTGCCACTCGCCCACAGTAACTTCAGTGTCCAAAATTATAAATACACCGCGCGCCAACTCCCTGTATGAATCCATCTCTGCAGAACACCTTGGCTGCAAAATCGAGAGGGAAGACTGGGATTTAGTAAATATCGCTACCCTTTAATAGATAACTCTCTCATGCTCCGCAAATCCAACTGTAACCCCCTAAAAACCCTAAAGTAAAAATAGATACAAGCAATTAACCCATACGGTGCACTGATGAACAGCTGGGACACAGTTGACGAGTATAACAGTCAATTCCATTGGTTTTGTTTTGTTCACGTGTGAAAGAACAAGCATTACGTTTGCAGAGGAGCAAAAATGTGTGCTGTGCAACAAAAGAGTGAAAAATCTTTCATTCTGGTCACCATCCTTCATTGTCCATCACAACATTTGTGTTATTTGTAGGCCAATGGAGGTATGCTATGAATCATATAGGCCAATGGAGGTATGCTATGAATCATATATAGCCCATGGGTCACATGTTTCCACCACTGATCTAAACCTACAATGTAATCAAAAAAGGCGCGTTTCAGGTGAAACCATGCGGTGGAAACCCTCGGGTTTCACTGTAAATCACCACGTGTTCGCTTTCTAAGAACGCACAGTAATTACCTACAGCTAACATCCTTCATCTCCACTGAGGAATTCCATAATACGAAATGGTTGTGATTATTGCAATTAGCGTCCTGGCGTGCTGTAATTAATACGCATGCACAGCTTAATAAACGCGGTATAATATGAATGTTGTTAATTAAAATAGTGCATTAAGTGATCGAGCGCCATAATAATACTGTTACCTTTTTATTCACTGTGCCGATTCAAGGATGGCATCAGCTAATGAGAAGAAGCTGGATGGATTGTTGCACTGCGAGACCATGAGTAATGCTCATGACTTAATGCCTTCATGAAGCAGTTGATTCAGCACAGTTGGCAACCACCCAGCAGTATTCCAGATAGTTTGAAGACATTTACGAACGATACAGCTTGTGCGTTCACCAACAATGAAACCACGATCCAAAGATAATACGCTGCCCCCAAGTCTCACTCAATATGACAGACCCAGGACCCAATTTGATCTTATCTTTGGATTGTGGTTTCACTGGTGAACGCGCAAAGCTGTATCGTTTGTAATCGTGACTAAGTTAGCAATGATCGTGCAGTATCAATCTCCTTGGAGTGGTGACAGTCATTGTCGAGAGATGGAGAAGCACTCGGTGTGGGCTCATTAAAAAAAAGAAACATTTTAATCAGCACATCAATTAATAAAGCAAATAAACAGCTTGAATATATCTGTGGCTGACAATATACAGGCAATAAATTAGCACTGGGATGGCACTGCACTGTGAACCCAATGGACTAAATTTGTATTTCTAGCTCCAGCTAACATCCATGGCAACTGATATCTGAACCAGTCCTTCCTGACCCCCAGACTCCACTTAACCAAGCCATACTGACACACTGCGGGTGAAGTATGGTCAAAAAACAACAAGATAAAAAGCATGGGCAGATCTTCATCGAGCAGCAGTTTGACACCAGGTTGTTCGTGCGTTTGCGTCATTATAATCTTGGAAAAGGCGACTCTACATACACGTGTGACTGGTGATGCGGCCTCCTCTTAAATAAAATGGAAGACAGAAGTCTCCTGCCCATCATCAATGGGTCTCAGAGACTGGCAAGCATAACATTATCATGAGACCAATATTTATTTCTTAAAATATGTTTGTTTTGACGTCGTTTCGCTTACAACAAAGGAGCCAAACATGGCACAAGGATGAGAAGCACGCACAATATTCAGCAAAAGCCAGGGTGATGCCTCCAACGTGGGAGATGGAACGTTGTGAAGGAGATAGCGCAACAGCACTCGACACGGCTCTCCTGAACTAACGGCCATGGAGAGCAAGTCTCAAACACCGAGCCATGAAAACCTACATCAGGACAAAGCCAATGCCACCACCAATTCCTATGGAAGAGCGGTGACCTTTCTAATGTGACCTTTCTGGTGAGTCACGCTTATGTCCCTTTATGTGCAGCCGCCTTGCAGTGACGAAATAATTCCAGCGAAAAGTCCCAGCGATATATCTCCACTTGGTAAACTGAGAACTAAACCCGTAGAAATGTTGTACCGAAAAATGTGTTTTTGGGGTAAGGTGCGGTTTAACAATATCAAGTTATGAAAGCTGTAAAGTATTCATTCGCAGACGCAGGCCTTTGAAATTAAACAACGGTCGTAAATATAGCTACAGTTGTTTACGAGTGAAACCAGTCCAGAGACTGAGACTTAGCTTAAAGGTCAGCCCGATAAGCCCGGCGAACTGCACTGACAGAGTGCAGCACTTATTCCAACAAGGTTTCGAAATGCAACCGCTGCCATTAATGTGAAGATGAGTGACTCAAGGCAGAGGGAAAGCAGACGTATTTGATGTATTTTACGATTGTTTTAGAGAATACGTCATACAGAGGTGGAACAGAAATGCGGATCAGGACTTTGTGTCAAGTAACGCTTTTAAGCGGGCAACATTTTTCACCATTTCGACACTGGAAAATGATAGCGCGAATTAAACGCAAGAATTTCAAAAATACGCAGTAAAACTTATTCAAGAGGTATCCTGCCCTGAAGATATATATTTTTCACCTGTGTCTTCACATACATGGTGCGACATAAATCGCTTTACTGTAGATAATTATTTGAAACGTTAAGAATAATAAACAACCGTGCCACCACCACGCTGCATGTTCTTCACATTTTTCAAAGATGCAGAATGTGGATTGCACATGAACACTTTGAAAACATTCCGTAATAAATAATAAACATTATTCCTCAAAGACTGATACCATCACTCTGGGTAAAGCGACTTGTGTCGCAGTTGGAATAGAAAATTCCCATTGATCAAATCAGATTAAAGCCGTTGCTAGGAGGTTGGCGGCCGAGGTTTGCTTCTGGTAAACAAATCGATGGTTAAATAATTCGTGGCGCTGCGTATTTATTACTTTTGGCCTGGCTTCAAGCGTATGAGGTGTCCCTTATGCCAAAATTTAATGTCGGGTGTACGGCTTAGTCAGCTTCTAAGGGCTGAATGGTCACATCTTGTTCCTGATGTCTGCTGGCAGACGCACATGCAGCTCCATTCCACGCATCGCACGCAGTCTTCTTTGTTTTTTTATTTTTGCGCTGCCTGACGCCGGCACGCATCATTATAATAACCTCAAGGCCATTGCCATCCAGGAATACAGGCTTCACCCGCTCAATCCTCTCGAGGCTTGCGGTGAGCTGAAGCCTATCTCAGCAGACACAAGATGCGAGACAGAGCTGTGCCCGGGAATAGGATGCCAGTCCATTGTTGGGTACCAGGGGATATTTAGAAATGTAGATTAAGCTGGGCTGTGGCATGTGTTTTGGCAGCAGTCAGAGACAATCCACGTGGAAGCCCGGGGAAAATAATGCACACTCCACACGGAAATGCTATCGATGACGTGGCAGCGCTTCCGACTGCATCACAGTGCCACCCGAACACAGGCTTGCATGATAATTGCTGTAAAGAACTGCGTTTTCGGGACAGTCGTGTCGAGCGCACCTTCTCTTCCAACGTTTGAGATGCCATCCGACGCTTGATGATGCCTCCAACGTGGGACGAGATGGAGCACTGAGCACGGCTATTCCGAAAGAGCCGCACTTGAGAGGAACTCTCAGGTGATAATATTTTGAAAGCAACGGCTCCATATCTTATAGAGGAGGAGGACAGGGTGAAAATATTTCATATGTTTTCAAATACATTCCGATTGAGATATATTAAAGCTCTTCCATCAAATACTCTTTTCTCATGAATTTCTTTTCCGTATTTTAAAACGTGTCACTTGCTACTGCAATATCTTTAAACTCGTATGGTTGTTCTATTACTATGCACACGGATGCAGCCCAAAATACTGACCAGCTTTAACAGTATCGTTTGCTATCAGATGAAATATAGACTTGTTGAGACAAACGAGACGCGTAACATCTTGCAGAGAGGGCCTCGATTGCATCGAGTAAATCAGAATCGTGCAGAATATATATTTCAGGCGTATGTGAAATAGCTTGACGAGCAAAATCAGGGGGCACTTGCATGAGTCCAGTCTTGGAGACCATAGCGAGACGTCTCGGTGCCGCGTGTGTACGGCGTGTGCGCGGCTTTTTGCGGCATAATGCCTCGTTTGTGAGTGTTGTGCCAATGCTCTCAAGGGCTCTTGGCTAAATTACGCAAATGCGTTACAGTACAACGGACGTGGCGGGCGAGTGGCTGCATCCAGTTAACACGAACCATGCCTACAATGTGGTGACATTTACGCCGGAGCATTACGCTGTAGAATATTTTCCGTCCGATGAGAAGCGGACAATGCAAGGCAAGCAATAATAGTTACCAGCGGACAGAACGTGTGCTCACTCTCAGCTAATATTGTCCCCAAGCTTGTTCAGGGAAAAAGATTTCCACAAACACTGCATTGTCTTTGATCGTTTCAGTAATTTGAAACGCGTTCGGGCATCACGGTGGCACGGTGAGTGGGAATGCTGCCTCACAGCAAGAAGGGCATGGGTTCGATGCCCAGTCTACATGGCTTTCTGTGTTGAATTTGCATGTTTTCTCCCTGTCTAAATGGGGGTACCCTGGGTATGTACTCTGATTTCCTCTTACGGTCCAAAGACACGCTGCTGCCCATGTTATTTGAAAACAATTCCCCTGGTGCCCTAAAATGGACTGACGTTCCATCCATGGGTATAGCCCTGACTCGTGACGTGTGTTTGCTGAGATAGGCTCTGAACCTATGATCCAGAAATCACGGGCTCGATCTCTGGGCGCGGCAGCTGAAACAACAAACAATTTGCTCCGTTCCTCCATCTGCCACTGTGATCCTAGCATCGATACACTACGGTTAGTCGATCCGCAGATATTGTGCAGTGGGGTAAAGCGTGGGTACTACTACCTCTTCCAAGCCATCTGAAGTGTGTGGTAGAGTAGGCCAAATACTTTCCCGAGTGGCTGGTCATTGTCAGCAGCGGTTATGAAGGAGACATCGTATTGCTACACCTTTGCTCACGCTGTATTTATTTGCATTTCATTATGTTCCTTTAGAATGCATTTAAGCAACCGTCAAAAGTTAAAGAAATAATCGGGGCTTAGTTCCATTATTGCAGTACATGAACAACTGTACGAAAGTGCAACATTCTTCATTAATCTCGCCTTGTAAGAAATAAAAACATTACTCCTCGAAAGCTTGGCTGAGCAGACTCCAGAGAGGTGTGAATGTACAGCAAACAGCAGAAACATAAACTTTTAGATTTATTTATGACTAGTTCCGCACTGTATATGTTTGCGTTATTACATGGGATTGATGGCGAATTAATAATCACACAAATGTGTGCTGTGCCATAACATTTAAGTGGAATATTAGTTATTACAGTGCTTTCAAGACCTCTGTCAGATGACCTCATCAGCAGAATTACTCAGAAACGCAGTTACACGTTTTATGTTGACAACGTGGTGGCAGAGTTGGACAATGAGTGTGCGCGGCCACCTCACAGCAAGCATTCTTGCGTTCAAATTACTGGCTCGGGTAACTTTCCGTGTAATAATGATAATTGCAGTGATAGAGCGTTTTTCACCCGAGGGTCACAAAGCGCTGCACAGAGCTGCGGAGAGAACGGCCACGTCAACAACAACGACATGAGAACGGAAAATCAGCAACGGTAACGTTTTTTTGGGTTTTTTTTACAAATCCGAGCTATGGAGAGAAGGGTATGTCAACAACAACATCAGGACAGTTCAAGTGAAAGTCAAATAGTAGCAATAAATTACAGGACATAAAGTAAACAGAGAACAGAAAATAATTCTTAAAAACACAGACTCTCCTGGAAAAAAAACCACAGTCGTGCTTCACGATGTCTTGATGAGTCAAGATAAAAGATCAAGATTTGACCATGGCCAAAGCTGTCGATGCCACCACACTCACAGTAGGCTTGCAACCTCCTGGACCTGGAGTGACCTCAACGGTATCCACCATTTGTGCTTAGGTCTTCTAACTTGCCTGCTTGACTCGTCGAAGGTTATGGATAAATTGAGAACTATAGAAGAGACTTAACACTTACGTGGGACCTGCATATAAATAGGAGTCACACACGACACACGCACAAAGCGCCTGAAGATGCCCCTAACGTGTAAGGTGAAACGTCGCGAGGTGGAGAGAGGAAGCGATCGACGCGGCTGTCCCGAGAGAGCAGTTTTTTAAAAGCAATCATCATGCATCGAGCCGTGAAAACCTACATCGTTACATAAGAACATTATCGTAAAAGTTATGATAATTATGCTTTTCTCTCCCAACTGCGTTGTTATATAACAACATTACATCGAGAGTATGCAGTGTTTAATACCAACCACAACAGACCTGTGACACAGTACTGTTCAGGGAGTTTATTTTTGAAAACCCAATCCATATCACCTTATTGTGTCTTATATTAATAAAAAAACCTGATTCGTTGGATTATTATAGGTAGGAACAACTTGTACTCTGCTTGTAGTGCTTTATGCCGACATTCCCTGCTTCGAGACAGCCTCGTATAAAACACTGAGTGACAAACTAATCATTGATTCTTGGGAACAACCATTGATCATTGCATGTAATCTGCATAGGGCCAGTGCGTTGGCGTCAGCGTCAGATACACACCGTGGTGGAAGGCAGAGACCCGCCAGGTGACGGAGTTCAGTCTCCCTCTAAGCCTTCTCTGGCGCATTCGCGACTTTAGCCACCGTCAGCAGAGATCGGTTGCGCGGTCGGACCGCGCGCACTTGCGCTCGAACTGCCGTCATTTTATTTCAGCCGCCACCTGGATGGGAAAATTTGAAACACATGCAGCCGGGGGGTAGGTGGGGGGAGGTTCTGCGCTGCCTACCTGGATTGAATGCAGCTCGAGCAAATGCCACTGGCAGCTGAGTAATTTGCTTTCACTATGCCCTCTCAACCGTAACAGTGAAACAAGCCAGCTAAATATTGTTGTGCTTTTCCTTTCACATATTGGTTTTCGCGTGAGCTATGTGTCCCCGTTCCGTAGACGGGAGGCGAAGAGATTGTTTGGCCGTCGTTGTGTACAACATTCCAAGTCCTAATGTGCAATCACGATGCTGTACTTTGATATCTCAACGATGTGGAGCGGTGGGTCAAGTGGTTGGCCTGCTGTGCCGTGGAGCCAGCGCGATGTGAGTTCGACTCCGTGACTCGGCTAAGCGTCAGCGCTCAGTTAAAACTAACCTCGTCCTTGTCTCGCACAATAACAACCGACAGTCACTAAGTGGCGGTGACATCACCACGGCGCCTGTGCCAGGCAAGGTGCACTTTGAGGCCACGTGAAGCGTCGAAGGCTCGACGACACAAGGTCACTAGTTGACCCATCTGCCACGGTTGCCTGACTGAAATGGCTGGCAGATGCAGCACCTATGCTCCATGCTCTGTTAACCTGCTGTGTTTAAGCTTCCCGGCGCCCCGCTCGTTGTTGTAAGTTTTAAAAAGAAACACCTTAAGCTCGTCTCCCCCCCCCTCACTTCGTCACCAGCCTGTACTGGCCATGACTGATATAGTGTGGGGAGGCCTTCATCCAGCCGTGGATTGAAAACATTGATAAACGTTTAATAGCAATGTGTTTTAGTCAAAGACAACGGGCAGTTCTACAGTTAATGTCTCTGAATATGAAGTGTTTCCAGCAGGAATAATTACTAAATTGTCGTTAGATGTAATTACGCTTGACTAATGCTTTGTGAAGATCGTGAAATGTCCGTGCCGCGTTGTCAGTGCGATGACTCACTTCGACTCGGACAGAGGTCACTGGGGTCACCTGGCTCGCGGTCAGGCGCGTGCTCGTGTCATACGAGTCTGCCGGGAGACCGCAAACCCGGCACACAACAACAGATAATGAGATATTTTTTTCTTACGAAGCGTATTGTGTGCGCCTTGACCAGGGCCTCATAGTGTCTGTTGAGGAATCGTGCCGTTTCAGCTTATTTTTACCTTTGTCACCTTATTTAAGACGCAACGGGGTACAATTGTGCGCTGTTGCAGGTTTCCACGGCTCGCTGTGTGACAGTTGCTCTCCGTCGCCGTTGTTTCAGGAGAGCCCTGCCGCGCGTTGCTGCTCTCTCTCATCTCATCTCATTGTCAGAAACCGCTTTGTCCTGTACAGGGTCGCGGTGAGCCGGAGCCTATCCTGGCAGACACAGGGCGCAAGGCAGGGATTTACCCACTGCGGGCAATTTAGTCTGCAAGCCAATTAACCTATGCAGCAGCATGTTTTTGGACTGTGGGAGGAAACCGGAGTGCCCAGCGAAAACCCACACCGACACGGGGAGAATATGCAAACTCCCACACAGAAAGGCACCCGAGCCGAGATTCGAACCCGGGACCTTCTTGCTGGACACTAGGATGTAGTAGTTATTCACTTGGCAGGCACGTTCGTACAATCAGTGCGCACAGTGGCATGGCTTAGAGCTAATTCAACGCTTTTCTTATACTACGTGGCACGGAGCGCAACATTCTCGAGCAGGGCTCAATTATTTTCAGAGTCTTAAACATCCGCAGTTTATGGGTCATACTGGGTGATGTGGGGGGTGTGGTGGGGGTTGTGCTGAAGGCTGCGTTGCACCAGAGCTGGCCCAGATACCATCCAGTGCAATGCAGAACCACGCGTCGGAAAAGGCCCCCACAGCCGATGGCACGTTTTCTTGGAATGATAATTAACTGCTTCAAAAGTCACACATGCTGAAGTGATTGTCTTTTTTTCCTGTAACGGTGTGACCATTCCATTTGAACTGTATATTTGACCGGCAATCAAATAACACGCAATCCTGTAAATGTGGGTCCTTCATCATCATCATCACCAACAACAACCATGGTCTTGTGAATATTGCTTTGTAGAAAGAGTAAATGATCACATTGTAAGTATTAAGGTTTGGGAGACATAGGGGGCAAGGCAAGGTGTGCCACGTGTTCTGTATCAACTTCAATGTCATTTCACTGTCAGAAACCGCTTAGTCCTGTGCAGGGTCGCGGTGAGCCGGAGCCTATCCCGGCAGACAGATGGCGCAAGGCAGGGATATACCCACGATGGGACGCCAGTCCATCACCGGGCACTGCGGGCAATTTAGTCTGCAAGCTAATTAACCTATGCAGCAGCATGTTTTTTGGACTGTGGGAGGAAACCGGAGTGCCCGGCAAAAACTCACGCGGACTCGGGGAGAGAACATGCAAACTCCACACAGAAAGCAGCACCCGAGCCAGGAATCGAACCCGGGACTTCTTGTTGTGAGACGACAGCGCTACCCACTGGGCCACCGTGCCGCCCCAATCGGTGCTTGCCAAAGGTATTTAATCTAACGCTCTTGCTGCGTGGGACCTTTGTGCCGGAGTGGGGGGGGGGCGGTGCATTTGCATGTTGATGAAGCACAGCACAAATTAATTGCACACTCGTGACTTAAAAAAAAATAAGCGTACAATTTAAATACTGCAATTTGGAGTAAAATAATTGATCGTGTCATTCCGGTCGAGCAGGGTGTGCTCGCAAGGTGATCTTCCAAAAAGAAACCACAAACTCTACACATTCGTCAATGCCACTGTCGCCTTTAAAACAAAATACAAAAAACATGTACACTTAGTGTGGAGTTTGCATGTTCTCTCCCCGTGTCCGCGTGGGTTTTCGCCGGGCACTCCGGTTTCCTCCCACAGTCCAAAAAACATGCTACTGCATAGGTTAATTGTCTTGGAGGCAAAATTGCCCGCAGTGCCCGGTGATGGACTGGCGTCCCGTCGTGGGTGTATCTCTGCCTTGCGCCCTATGTCTGCCGGGATAGGCTCCGGCTCGCCGCGACCCTGTACAGGACTTAGCGGTTTCTGACAATGAGATGAGATGTCACTGTAAAAAGTGATATTTGATGCCATGGATAGTCATAGGACGCCTGATATTGCCCCCAAAGTGGGAGGCTATCCCGAAAGAGCAGCTTTTAGAAGCAATCATCATGCATCGAGCCGTGAAAACCTACATCAGTATATTAGAAACTTTTGCTTTTAAGGTCACAGTGTCGTTAATGATGAATGGATTATTCACGTAAATTCTGCTTGTGCACCAGTACGAATTGTCAAGGATTCGGGCTAATTTTTTATGCGCACGCACACTTTTATATTTTTCTACATGTAC
>JAZEWT010000016.1:18132792-18150935 GCA_036362905.1 Mordacia mordax | reverse complement strand
TGTTTCCGGGATAGGCTCCGGTTTCACCGTGACCCTATATAGGATTAAGCGGTTTCAGATAATGAGATGAGATGAGACCCTGCAGGTAGCAGACATCAGGAAGCCTGTTAATTGGAAGACGTGGGAAGTGAAATGAGAGGGACGAGTTATTGAGAGAATTGAGAGAGTATTGCTTTACAACATTACTATTTTGCTTATATGAACTTTGAATTTTGCCGCTTTCAATCTGAAGTGCTTATGTGCATTACAAAATAAGTAAGTCTGCTTCTGTTGAGAACAGGAGTGTAATTGAGGGATGGTCGAGAATGACCACAAAGTGGATAAATTATATGAATGGGCAAATTAATGAGTGGAATAAGAGAATGACGTATGAGTAATGATACGAATAAATATCCCATGGATTAGAATATGCTTTGTGTTAAGACTGAGTGTGATGAGTTTACATTTTCCCCATTGACCATGCAGTAGTCTTTTAGCGATTTTGGACTTTCTATAGAAGAGGAATATATTTAAGTAATGGGCATTCATGTAATTATTATTTTTTAAACAGACTGACATCAACACAAATAACTGTGAACACGTTGACTGCCGTTGAAACAATCCCGTGTGGCATGTGTGCAATGTTTCGCCCGTGAAAGTCATACCGCCTACCAATGTTTCATTGTTGCCCTTGATATGCTTATGGCCACTCGAGCAGGACAGGGGGAATTGGACGAGAACACGGCTTGACTGCCAGACAACCCACCGTGGTTCAGGAAGTAGTCAGCATGTTACAATTCCCAGTCTAGTATTGGCCAATTGAAGTAATTAAGAAGAATGCCTTTGAAGCAATGTAAAACTTTGTAGGGGCGGTTGAAAGGTGCAGTAAGTAGAGCTGCGTGGGGTTTGCATGTTCTGCCCGTATCCACGTGGGTTTTCGCAAAGTACTCCGGTTTCCTCCCGCAGTCCAGAAAGCCATGCTTTCTAGGTTAATTGTCCTGACCAAATAGCTCCTGGAGCCCTGGGATGGACTACCATCCCATCCTGGGCATAGCCTTAACCTATACCCTGTGTCTGCTAGGATAGGCTCTGGCTGACCGCGACTCTGTACAGGATTAAGGGGATACTGATGATGGATTGATGAATAAACCATTGTACCCGTGCCATACAACGACAAACGGAGCGGAGCAAAGAATAATATGAACGGAAAAAGAACGAGGAAATGGTGGGGATCTGGGAGAGGGCAGGAATTCAGAGTGGGGAGGCTTTGACCGAGTAAGATACACAGTAGGGCGGCGCGGTGGCCCAGTGGTTAGCGCTGTTGCCTCACAGCAAGAAGGTCCCGGGTTCGAATCTCTCGGCTCGGGTGCCTTTCTGTGTGGAGTTTGCATGCTCTCCCCATGTCCGCGTGGGTTTTCGCTGGGCACTCCGGTTTCCTCCCACAGTCCAAAAAGCATACTGCTACATAGGTTAATTGGCTCGCAGGCTAAATTGCCCCGCAGTGCCCGGCGATGGACTGGCGTCCGATCGTCGGTATATCCTTGCCTTGCGCCCTGTGTCTGCCGGGATAGGCTCCGGCTTCACAGTGACCCTGTACAGGACTAAGCGGTTCCAGACAATGAGATGAGATACACAGTCGTGCAAACGTAGTCCAATAAACTGCGGCAGCCACAGCCGTGGTGTGGAGTTTTACATTTGCATCTGAATAAAGCAGCAATCAGTGCCGCTGTAGCCCGGTGTCGTGACGTGCTCGTACCTTCGAGAGGCGCGGCGCTGTCCCAGACCGACCACATCTGCACGAAGAAGAACGGACTCCAGCAGATGATGTAGACGATGATGATGACGAATGTCATCTTGGCCGTGCGGATCTTCGCCTTGGAGATGCTGCGAACCGAGCTGACCCTGTCAGGAGCACTGCTCTTCGCCCCGTTGTGTCTGTTGTAACCTTCCTGCATCTTGGCCTTGATGTTCTTCCAGATCGTGAAGGTGATCATCCCGTAGCACCAGATGAGGATGATCACTGGGATGATGAAGACCGAGCTCGTCATCCACGTGATGTACGCTTTGAGGCCCCAGGGATGGATGAAATTACCCCAGCAGTCGATTTCGCTCGAGTTTTCCACTTGAGACATGGAGAAGATGAACGCCTGCGGCAGGCTGAAGAGCATGCTCAGGAACCAGCTGACAAAGATCATCTGGTAGGGCTGCTTGGATGACCGGCGGAGCGTCCTCAGAGGGTGGCATATGGCAATGTAGCGGTCCAGCCCCATCATGATGAGCACGTACGTGGAGGCGAACATGCCCAGAATCTGCAGGTACTTGATGACACGGCACAGCAGGTCTGAGCCGTTAAAGCGGAAGTCGATATCCCAGATAAGCTGCGGGAGCACCTGGAAGAATGCCACCACGAGGTCCGCGATGCTCAGGTGCATGATGAACAGGTGCATGCGCGACGTCTTCTTGCGCGTGTTGATGAGCGCCAGGAGCACGCAGACGTTGCCCACGATGGCCATGAACAAGATGATCGAGAGCAATGCGATCTCGACTTTGGCCAGCTCCTCGTTGCGGTTCAGGTTCGACTGCGATGAGTTGCCGCCGACTGTGGAGTTGGCGGAGGTGACCGCAGTGCCGAGGGCCTCTGTGAGTCCGACACACGACTCGTTCGATGACGTCAGGTTGAAGGCCGCGACAGTGGTGCCGTTCGGAAAGCCGGCCTCCATCCCGCCCGTCACGTTTGCTGCCATTTTCCTCCGAAATCTTGGGACTGAAGCACAGTGGAAGAACAGACGTTATCTCAGTAAGCAGTGTTAGTAACGCGTATTCAATAATACAGTCCACGTTGTGTTTCATTAACATCACAGACTAGAGGACATTTATACATTTTCTGCAGAGATGATCCTATTATAAACATATTTTCCGTTGAAAAACATTCAGAGCTCTGCAAGGTATTAGTCCTGAGCAATTATTAATGATTCTCGTCCACTGCTCCCAGACTCTGGAATGCCCTTCCATTGGAGATTCGATCAGCTGAGTCGCTGGGCATCTTCAAATCTTGTCTCAAGAATCACTTGTTCTGTAAGGCTTTAAAGTCCTCTGGCTAGGATTGTTGATGCGGCTTACTGTTGTACTGGGATGATGGCTCACTGCCGATCTGCGTCTGCTCAGGAACACTTATTTCTTCCTTCGTTTGTTGAACGATGATTTTTATCGCATATTTTACGTCCTTCTATAATTTATTTCCATTATTTGACTTCCAAATGAACTGCTCTGGTGTTGTTGTTGTTGAAAAGCCGTTCTCACCACAGCTCAGATTTGTAGCAAAAAAACAAGAACGTTATTTTTGTTGATTTGTCGTTCATATTTCGTTGTTGTTGCTGACAAGCCGTTCTACCCACAGCTCTGTGCTAAAGAGCTCTAGAAGTGCTATTGTAATTATTATTCTCAGGTTGTCAATTTACTTCAAACTCATGCGTCATCATAATGATCACCACCCACGATTCATTCACGCCTGGATGAACGCCTCCACAAGTTGTTACCAGTCCTCTCGATCTTGCGATAGAACATTTACTTAGCCCTGGCGAAGAGAGTGGGGCCTCGTTATTCCATCTCTGCAAAGTTCTACCCCTAGCTGCCCTTTCTCACTGGCTGCCATTCGGTCATTAGTCGTAATTGATGGGCATCGTGCCTTAGAGTGTTGTCCTGCCCAACAAGCCCACTTAAACTCTTTTTAACTGTCAATATGATGATGATGATGATTGCTTCGAAAAGCCGCTCTCTCGGGATAACCGCGTCGATCGCTCCCCCTCCCTCCATCGATCGCGATGGAGAGGGAGCGATGGAGGGAGAGCGAGCGATCGACGCGGCTGTCCCGAGAGAGCAGCTTTTCAAAAGCAATCATCATGCATCGAGCCGTGAAAACCTGCATCGTTACAATCAACATGATGTCTCCAAACTGCATTGTTATCTGATTCACCTATCCGTCTTTCGTTCAGCGTTAGAAGTCAGACGTATATTTACCCGAATTAAGCCCTTTAATCTTCACAGCTTATTTGTGAAGGGAGTCTCAGTCGACAAACATATTGCAGCGTAAATCTAAGCACACAAAACTGCCTGCATCTTCTTATACTTTTCAACTATTGTTACATTTTCTTTCCCATTGTCCATGTTTCTGAACAGTGTCAATGTATAAAACACGCACTGATCTAAAAACGGGAAAACATTTTAACAATTTCTGGGAATGATACAAGTATTCAAGTCTGAATACCATCAAATCATTTTGTTTGCATGTTTTGCCACAAGCACGCGTTTTTTATTGTTGCAAACTTGACACTTTCTGAAAGATGTCTATTAGGTGTTTTAAAGAACTTAACACTTGTATAATTGCCAGAAATGGTGTAAAAAATTACCTTCTTTATACCTCTGTAATGGGAAAAGGGTTATCCACAGAAACACTGATCTATAACGTTTTCACTAGACACAGTGGTTGGTTTCTTATCACCAACCTCTGTTTTCTAAAACCACACCAACACACTTTGATCTACCTCTTTATATAATGTTCATCTCAATCTACCATCGAACACCACACTAGGTACACGTGCTGTGACGCTCATTACATGTATGATCAGTCAACAAATATCAAAAAAATGTGTCCCTGTTTGTCAGAAAGGCAATTTACTCCAAGAAAAAGAAAAACCATTGTGATGTATTTTGCTTTGCAGAATCTTACACATCTCACGAAATAATCATGAGCATTATGGTGAATATTATAACACAACACATTACTCTTTATCTGCAACCTGCTAAGGAAACGGCTACTCAATTTAACAATTCCACCTGCCATTATTTCTAACTGAACGGTATTGTAAATATACATCACAGGGTGGCTCAGTGATAACATCTGCGCCTCACAGAAATCTTGAGATGTGGTTTCATTTCTGCCTCAGCCACCTTTACGTGTGCAGTTTGTATGTTCTCCCCCCGTTCTGCGTTGATTCCCGTCGATTTCTCCGGTTTTCCTCCCCACAATCGGGTGAAATGTGCCACGATATAAAATGTGATAAATGCTCATCTCATTGTCAAAAACCGCTTAGTCTTGTACAGGGTCGCGGTGAGCCGGAGCCTATCCCAACAGACACAGGGCGCAAGGCAGGGATAGGCCCACGATGGGACGCCAGTCCATCACCGGGCACTGCGGGCAATGTAGTCTGCAAGTCAATTAACCTATGCAGCAGCTTGTTTTTGGACGGTGGGAGAAAACTGGGGTGCTCGGCGAAAACCCACGCGGACACGGGGAGAGAAACTCGCAAACTCCACACAGAAAGCAGCACCCGGGGGACCTTCTTGCTGTGAGGAGGCGACAGCGCTATCCACTGGGCCACCCTGCCACACGAAGTATAAATCTTAATCGGCCTAATAACTGTGGGCCCAATCAATTGCGCGCTGTGCTAAGTGGTCGCTTGAGTTCTGTTCCCGTCCACGGTCAACAGCAGCGGGGATAATCTGAATCGGCCATGGCCTCCCCTAGGTCGACTCGGACGTAATTTGCTACCTGTGTGTAAACAGAGGAGAAAAAGGCAGATGGGCATGGTGCTGGTCATCTCCCTCGTGTGCCATACCAGCATTTATCAGTCGCATTTTATTTAAGGGAGAAGGAAACGTTGAGTTTAGAAGCTCTTTTTAACAGTTGTCCAGCAGGGAAGGGTAATTTAGAACAGAGAAAGATGTATCAATAGATTTGTTTTTTTTAAATGACAAGCATAAATGAGAAAATATTAAATAGCTATACATACAAATATTGTATGTATACCTATTCAAGTGGATAGCACTTGAATTGCTAAATAGATGTTTGCCCCAAAAGTCTGTTAAGGTTACACAGGGAATCTTTGTATTTTTGATATTGTATATCGCATAACAGTCTGTACAAACAGTCATCAAAGAGTCTATTCAATGAATGTTGTGGAGCTCAAATGTACGACTCTGGAGTGAAACTGACGAACTCCAGAATGCCAGATATGTATTTGATGATTGCTTCGAAAAGCTGCTCTCTCGGGACAGCCGCGTCGATCGCTCCCTCTCTCCACCTCGCGACGTTTCGCCTCACACGTTAGAGGCATCCTCAGGCGAGGTGGAGAGAGGTAGCGATCGACGCGCTGTCCCGAGAGAGCAGCTTTTCGAAGCAATCATCATGCATCGAGCCGTGCAAACCTACATCATTAGATATGTATTTATCCTCAGCAATTTCGACCAAAAAAAGTGATCACAGGCCAGTGCAGTGCCAGTTATTCAACATTGCCCCATCAAACAACAGCTAATTATATGCAAAAGGATGCCAACATTTTATTTCAAGTCTTATTTTTATTGCAAGCAACATTATTCCCCAGTGAAACAAAATAATTGAATCACTTGCGCAGCTATAAGAACATGAGCACCGTGACAATGGACAATTCTTTAAAGCAGAGCTAAATAAATTAAGCTCAAAGATGAAATCTTAAACAACAAATCGTCAGGAGAAGAGGGAGAGATGTGGACAAAGATAGCACAACCAACCAAAGGAAAGGATATGTGTGCTCTATAAAACCAGAAAGAAAGGAATTGGAGGAAATACAAAGCAACAGCAATCGCCAACATTAAAATAAACCATAGCAGAAAAAAGCAGCACATACTACACAACTAATTAGTAAACTTGGCCCTTCGAGATCAAGATATAAACATGACAGAAGTATGATAATAAAAAAAGCGGTATTAATGAGATTAGTGGGAAGCCCGCTGAGAGTCTCATCTCATCTCATTATCTGAAACCGCTTAATCCTATATAGGGTCACGGTGAGCCGGAGCCTATCCCGGAAACACAGGGCGTAAGGCAGGAATACACCCGACGACGGGACGCCAGTCCACCGCCAGGCATTGCGGGACAATTTTAGTCTGCGAGCCAATCAACCTATCCAGGAGCATGCTTTTGGACTGTGGGAGGAAACCGGAGTACCCGGCGAAAACCCACGCGGACACGGGGAGAGAACATGCAAACTCCACACAGAAAGGCACCCGAGCCGAGAGATTCGAACCCGGGACCTTCTTGCTGTGAGGCGTCAGCGCTAACCACTGGGCCACCGCGCCGCCCCCGCTGAGAGTCGAGAGTTCTAAAGAGTTTGAAGGGCTCAGTGTTTATCCTAACACTCCCTCAGGTACAACGCCCCTACCCCCGCCAAGCGTGGAGCCACAAATCTATCCGCTTTATCATTTACCAAAGGGATTACGTAATGCGTCAGACTTTAGTAATTGGTAGTCAGAATAAGTAGTGTCAGGATCTAGAAGCCGAATTAACAGATCAATGGTGCGCAGGGTGTTTTTGTGTGTAATTACAACTGATTGGCATAAACTACCGATGAAAAGATTTTCAAATGATCTCATCTCATCTCATTGTCTGAAACCGCTTAGTCCTGTACAGGGTCGCGGTAAGCCGGAGCCTATCCCGGCAGACACAGGGCGCAAGGCAGGGATACACCCAACGATGGGACGCCAGTCCATCGCCGGGCACTGCGGGGCAATTTAGCCTGCGAGCCAATTAACCTATGCAGCAGCATGCTTTTGGACTGTGGGAGGAAACCGGAGTACCCGGCGAAAACCCACGCGGACACGGGGAGAGCATGCAAACTCCACACAGAAAGGCACCCGAGCCGAGAGATTCGAACCCGGGACCTTCTTGCTGTGAGGCGACAGCGCTAACCACTGGGCCACCGTGCCGCCCATTTTCAAATGATTGTCATTCAAATGGATGCAGGCAGACTTCTCCGGACACGCAGGAAATGTCTGATGATGCCTCCAATGTGGGAGGCGAAAACGTCGCCAAGGAGAGAGAGGATGAACGCTCAACACGGATGTGCTGAAAGGACACCGCTTTAAGATGAACTCTCATCAATTGAGCCGCTAAAAATAATGTCACTGCATTCTCCAGGCCAACGTAGAAAATAGCTATTTGTACAACAGATGGTGGGTCAATTAACAGATGAATGTGTATATGTGTTATATTGTAGATTGTTGTATAGATCCGGGATTATCATCGTTATCAATACTCGCTTTATACTTGTACAAAGTTGCGGGGCGCCAGAGCCTTTCCTTGCAGACGGGGATTCTCAACCTTTTGTACCTCAAGGCCCACTTGGATCTGGTCTCCACGGACCACAAGGTGGTACAACCTACTGATGGATCGCGGGTCCAGTGGTCGCCCACAGCTGCGCCTGTTCACTGTGTCTGGAGCTGATAGAATCGTGGGAATTGTGATGAAATGCTCGAATTCGCTTCGCTCGCGGGGTTACGCCGAGGTCGAAACACAACAAGTGAGTTAAGCTTCGGATTAGCGGAGCGAGATAGCCTGTGAAAAATAATATGGCTCATCGTTGCCAGGTGTTTACCCCCGGCCGGATCATGTCACACTGAGACTTGGCAACAGAAATTCAGGGGCAAAAAATCCAAGCAAAGATTTCGTTGCAAAGTTGGTATGAAAGTTGCATTGACACTGTTCGAAACAGATATCTAGACAGATCTTCTGAGACTTGCACCTCATGATTGCACGCTGGTGGTTGTGTGTGGGGGCGGCGTTATGTGAGTAATATCCCTGCGACACAGCAATCATTTCTCTATCGTTCTGTGAAATGCTTTTCCCGTCCTATTTACAACGAGCAGTCTTGTGTTGTTCTTCAACGGACGTGCTTCATTTATTCCTGAACACTCTTTTGGCAGCATAGGTGCGCCACAGTGGGCAGCGCTGCCACCTCACAGCAACAAGGCCCCGGTGTGATGTCTCGCTCGATTGACGTTGCGTGTTCTCCTCCGTGCTTGCCGGGTTTTTTTGCCGGCGTACACCGGGTTTTTTTTCCTTCCCACAATCCAAAGACATCCTGTTGCTGCCTAGGCTAATTGACCGGTGACTAAATTACTCCTGGTGCCATGCAATGGACTGGCATTCTGTATGGGATATAACCCTGCCTTGTGCCCCGTGTCTGTCGCGATAGTTTCTCGTACCTCCCCAACCCCAAATCCCTGTACAACATTAAGCGGGTACTGACAATGGCGATGGACCCTTTCGTATCATTGCGCAGTGCCTGTCATGCCGATCTATCCGTCACCCGTCTGCGCGGATGATTTTTTTCACATTTGTCCATCGCGGCTTTCTGCCAAGCGTTCCTTAAAATATCCTTCGCCCCCCACCACGCAGCAGCAGGAGTCTGTTTGCTTCGAGGACAACCCGCCACGCTCCCCGCGCTATCCATCACTGCCACAATGTGGCACATGCAGCGTCGCTCCTCTGCGCTCAGTGACCCGCGGCACTTCGATTGGAGAGTGTGGTTTGGGCGCAAGCACTGTGCACACACAAACACGACCCCATCGCTGGTGCAAATGGAACGCTGCAATAAAAGCAATTTCAAAGACATACGCTTCCTCTTTTGAAAAATCCATTACTTAATGTTTGCATTAGAAAACATGGGTGTTCTTGTGTCTTTATATATCCCCCCGCAATCCAGATTTTCATGTTTACCAATCGGTGGATGTGTGCAATGTTCATCGCATAATGTGGGTCCGAGAGAGAGATAATATTGTAATTCTCAGATTAGCATCACGTTCAGGCCGACTGGATGTAGAGTGACCGACAGTGTTATGGGTGCACAGAATCCTTCATCCAGCAGCGGATTAAGAATGTGTAAGCAAGGTGGTGAGAGTAAAACGAGAATGAGCTTTACAGAGGCTCTTTCACTTTGATTGAAGATAGTCTGCTGATTGCTGGAATATGGACATTAAATATATATTATATCACATTCACATCATTCATTGGCTGATAACATAAAATATCTGGCAAATGTTGGCGCCGGCTGTCTGCGTAGCTACCTTCCCCCTGCCTGCCTCTGCGATTAACTTGCGCCTAGATATGCGTGTCTCAGCCATGACCAGGCGTGGAATTCATGCGCGATTTAAATTGTATCATTTTTATCACTTCTTACGTATTGATACATTTACATGTAAAAATAGGGTAACAATTTGTAATGCTATCCACTTGAAACATTACATGTGCATTTGGAGCTCCACTTGTTTTAGTCGACAGATGAGATCCTCTGGAGGGTGTCTTTCCAGAGGATTTCAGGGTGAAATTGTTAACCCATGTGTCCGTGGCGAGAGTCCAACTGCAGGACAATTCCCTCACACCCAGTTCATTCGCAGGAACCAAGCCTTGCTCCTTCGTGGGAATGGAAAGTAGATGTATGCATCTCAGAGGATTCATCCAGCATGTGCGTCGTCAAAAGCATGCATTTTGAAAGTATTACGACTCGAGGCTTGGCAGATTTGCTTTAAGGCTTCCAAGCGTTTTTCCCTTACCAAAAACTACAAGCACATTTTTTATTCTCCCAAGGACAAACTGATGCATTGCTTAAAGAAATGTCAGCTCAACTGAGATCTCAAAATAGCAGGCCACGGAATAGTAATAATTTACATCGGTAATTTTTCAATGTTAATTCAGAAATGTTAAGAATACTGGTGAAGTATTAATGTCGGGTTTAATGGCTTGATGTATCAACATTCCTCTTAACAGCTGCTGGTTTGGGATAGCGTTCCTCCTCTCGACACGGCTATCCTGAAACAGCAGCTCTAAAGAGAAATTCTCATCAGAAAAGTATTCAACATTTGCATTGTGCAGTGTTGATCTCGAATTACATTGCTCTGCCAGAGGTGAAAATTCCACACTTCTATGGCAAGAACCAATCTCAAACCATCCGAACCACTGTTAATTTCCCACAAAGAGGTGCATATGTCTTTCGTCCCGAAAGGATTGATGGGATAAGGGTGCCAGTTGAGTCCTCTGAACCCAGCTGGATTAATAGCACAAGGAAAATGAAATTGCAGGCACTGTAGTAACTAAAGAGGTCACTTGGGCCATTAATCTAATTTTGATAGTGTCCTGCAAACTGACATTGTATTAAATTGTGCTTTTCATCCGGCTGGAACCAAAGAGACTGTAATATGACCTTTTGCTCAAGCCTCCATGGAGCCTTTTCTCTGCTAGACGCATTATCAGGACGGTTCCCTCTAGACTTTGCAAAAGCATTCAAATTGTGCAGCGGCGAGCTGCCGTAAAACTGGAGCCAAATGCCTCCAAGTGCAAGTTGACCTCCACTTGAGTTCAAAAGCCTCGTACTATCGACTGGCACGGAACCTGCATTACACTGACAAAGCCAACCTGTGACATACAGGCGTTTATATCCGATCACACCACGTACCCAATTGTCAAATGCCATATGCTTCGGATTCACTCAAGCCAAACACATCGGTGGCCCTCTGGCCCTTGTTCAGAATTAAATTATTCAATACACAAGTTGTGCAAGAATACAGCGACCCGAATCTGTAGGAACCACAGCAACACAGCTTTAATCAAGCCTGTGACGTGACCTTGCTTAAAGGTCGGAGGGGGGGGTGATGCGTTTGGGGAGAGAAGACCTATTCATTCCTCGCTTAATATTAAATACATCTGAGAAGCGAGCCTTCATTGTTTTGATTCGTTGAATTGGAGAAGATAGAGTACGCATAATCACATTCATTTTCAGTGATTTGTGTCCGTGAATAACACTCACCACTGGCGAAAATGCTGCACGAACAATTTTTAATTGACTGTAAGAGTTTCGGACCGGAGGGCTGGCTTGATTCTACAGCACGATGGGCTCACGACTTGAGAAGCTCAGTGGCTTTTCAAACAATTTCCTTCCGTGACGCTGAGCCACATAATTGGATCATGATCCTGGCGAGCTCACTCGATCACTGCCTGATTACCAGTCAAACAATCTGAGCGCATCTCGTTGCTTCAGGGGCATGCGAGGTTA
Organism: Mordacia mordax; assembly: GCA_036362905.1. Lineage (NCBI taxonomy): Eukaryota > Metazoa > Chordata > Hyperoartia > Petromyzontiformes > Petromyzontidae > Mordacia > Mordacia mordax. The sequence continues at coordinate 18,139,095 of JAZEWT010000016.1, read as the reverse complement.
AGAGTTATGATGGTTGAAGGATTGCTCAACAGGTGGCCTGAATTCCAAGTAGTCCCATATCTTCACGGGAATTAAGAATTTTGGCAGCAACTGATTAGCCTAGTGAATTGTAATGACTTGCCCACACACTGGTATTTCATCACATTCGTTCTGATAATGCTGCTCTTTATGGATAGGCTGTGTTTGTCATGTTGATTAATATTGATTAATGGGCCCGCTCCTGAGATCGTCTCGCTCACTTGCAGCTTCCTCCACCATCATCTTCTAGTCGAGTTCGTTAAGACCTCCGAGGAGTACTATTCACAATCAAGGATCAGATGTTATTTCCATTCACCGTTGCGGCCAGCAACAAACAGCACTACTAGAAGTGGGATAATGATAGGTAAAGGTGGCGCCCCGCAATTGGTCGTTCATGCCACTGCTGGCAGATCAGGTTACAGAGTGCTCTTCTCGACAGTCTTTGGCCTAATCTTCCCCAACGGTGTAACAGATACGCGTTAACACATGTCTTGAATTAAACAAGATTATGAGCAAGCCAATTTATCTAGGCAGCAGCGTGTCTTTGTACGGTGGGAGGAAACAGGAGTACTTGGCGAAAACCCACGTGGGTACGGAAAGAGCATGCAAACTCCACACAGAAAGACACCGAACAGGGAATCGAACCCGGGCGGCTTGCTGTGAGGCAACAGCGCTACCCACTGCGTCACTGTGCGCCATCAAATGATTTTGGGAATTCAAAATGTTGGTTTGATTGGCGGATGACAGACAATTTTTTTGCAGGGCATAAATTAGGCATGCCAATAGTGTGGACAGAAATAAATCTCTGCTCATTGTGAAAGTTCAGACTGGAAATACAATGGTCTAATCTCATGGCACCATTGAATTGTGGCACCATTGAATTGTGATTTGGAGCAGAGGGTAAAGAAATGTGTGATAAAAGAATATGAGAGACTTCTCCATGCAGTGCTTCTGGAATAAGAGAAGGGGAGAAGGAAATGAGATGAAGACAAACGGAAGAATATGCAGTGCGGAGGTGACATCGCAAAGTTCAGAGGCCACTGCTGTACAGGAGCAACTGGGTGAAGGAAGGTTGTCGTTAGTGCCAATTTCAATGACTGGTATCCAGGTTAACTCAGGGTTGTCCCCCCCCCATAGGATATAGAAGAAAACGTTTACTACCGATGCCCGTCCTGACGCCGTCAGTCAGGGGGGCTTCAGATCCTTAACTGTCTGGAACCTCATCACTGGAGAGGCTCAGTGCTCAACTCCAGGTGACAGCTCTGGGGTTCATTGGAACGCGCAGCCTCCTCCACCACGGCAAGCTTACGATCCACGAGGGGTTAGAATGAAGAAATGCGAGTGAGGTTTTTGCCCAACAGTGGGAAGTTGTAGTTTAACAATAAGACAAAATTTGTCAATCAAGATGTTAAATTCAACCGTTGAACATGAAAAAAAAACGGGCGGCACGGTGGCCCAGTGAGTAGCGCTGTTGCCTCACAGCAAGAAGGTTCCGAGTTCGAATCTTGGCTCGGGTGCCTCTCTTTGTATAATTTGCATGTTCTCCCCGTGTCCGCGTGGGTTTTCTCTGGGCACTCCGGTTTCCTCCCACAGTTCAAAAAACATGCTGCTGCAAAAGTTTATTGACTTGTAGACTAAATCACCCGCAGTGCCCGGGATGACTGGTGTCCCATCGTGGGTATATCCCTGCCTCGCGCAATGTGCCTGCCCGAATAGTCTCCGGCTCACCGCGACCCTGTACTGGACGAAGTGTTTTCTGACAATGAGATGAGAAAAAAACATGATATATGGCAATGTTTTAGTCACTCAGCTCCCTCGGAGAATGTTGAACCACATTCGTGACATTTCCATGCAAACCAGACAACCCTCATCAAACTGCATCATAACCATATCGCAGCTCTCCTTGTAGTCATTATAGAATACGTTATCAGGACTTTTTGCAGACAAAAGCCCTCGATTGTGTAAATTCAGCACGTGTTTATAGGAACGTATTTTGGCAGAGCAATACAAGACATACTCAAATGGCTAAAACGTTATTAGCGACAATAAATCTCTTATTGCAACAGCAGAGATTATACATTTTATTCTGCTGGCTATATCTTTCACCAGTAGCATTTGCTAAAATCCATGCATCGCCGACAGTAAAGCTACAACGCATTAAAGTTATATGTGCACAGCCACACACGGCGGTTCATATATCATAGCAAGCAAAATAACCATTCATCGTTCGAAAGTATAAATTACACTTTTAATGTCTGAAAGGTGCACAGACAGCCCTATTTCTCCCTTTACAAAAAAACATATCTTGGAAATTGAATTCCCAAGCGATTGTTGTTTGGACATTACCAGCGGTGGAATTTGGCAAAGGTTGCTGAACTTTTATTAATACCTGCCGTCTCCCTACGGGTGTGAGACGGCCAGTGTGCACAGCTATCCGCTCAACTGTGGCGTTAAAAGAATTTTTAAAAAAGTCTCTGTCGGGGTGTATTTATTGAGTTAAGAATGCAACGGCTCGCACAGGCCGCGGAGAGAAAATCTTAGGTCGCCGGTTCATTCTCAGCAGCACGGGCAGTTGAAACACTGGGCATATTTATTCGCTCCCTCAGCCTCTGTCGACCCAGTCATGTAATTGGGATCATCACTGTCGATCGGCGCGGTGGCGCAGTGGTTAGCGCATGTGGGCACTCCCGCCGCATACAAAATAACCGGCCCGCATGGAAGAGCAGAACAAAATGCCATGGTCGAGAGGGGATCTCTAGGGCTCCGTGTCGTTGAGGCCCATTTATCAGCGGTGGTAAAAGGGCCTCCACTTGAGTTTTACCTTAACTGTATTTACCTTCAGAGCGACACGGTGGCCAAGTGGCCCAGTGGGTAGTGCTGTCGCCTCACAGCAAGAAGTCCTCGGGTTCGAATCTCGGGTGCCTTTCTGTTTGGACTTTGTATGTTTTCCATGTGACCACGTGGGGTTGTCGCCGGGCACTCCGGTTTCCTCCCACAGTCCAAAAACATGCTGCTGCATAGGTAAATTGGCTCACAGACTAAACTGCCCTTAGTGCCCGGTGCTGGACTGGCGTCCCATCGGGGGTATATCACTGCCTTGCACCTTGTGTTTGCCGGGATAGGCTCCGCTTCACCGCGACCCTGTACAGGATAAAACGGTTCTGACTATGAGATGAGATTTACCTTCATTATATTTGTGCATCTCATAGATAGTTCATGGTTTCTTCAGCACACAGGATAAGTTCTCAGAAATATTGCCTTGCCGGTATTTTTCAAGCGATCCATGACATCAGCGTGTTTATTTTGCTGGATGATTAGAGCAATGCTTAAAAGTTGAGTTCAATACACAGAGCAAACCTGAAACCACGTGTGTAACTTGGTTCGGCACCGCATTAACAACATCACGTTTCGACATACCCGCTCAATCCTGTACAGGGTCGCGGGGCGGAGTCTATCCTGGCCGACAGAGGGCGCAAGGCGGGGCAATACCCAGGATGTGACGCCAGTACATCACAGGGCACACTTTTTGGGGAAATTTACTCAGCAGGCCAATTCACCTAGGCAGGAACGGGTCTTTGGACGGGTAGGAGGAAACCGCAGTACCCGGCGAAAACCCACACGGGCACGGGGAGAGTTCATGCAAACTGCACACAGAAAGTCACCCGAGCCGAGGGAATCGAACCCCACGTATATTTACAGAGCAACAATCCTGGTTATGTTTCTCAATCTGATTTTGCGAAGACACCAGACGTTACAAACGAAATATCCCGCGCTCTGCCCCGCATAACATCTTAATCATTAATAGCGCTCCAACCCATAACGAGCTGCTCGATTAATGCGGCGCCAATACAAATAATGCCATCGCGTTTAATGACTCTCCGCATTTGCCGAACAATGGTAAGATCGAGTTTCTTCCCTGTACCCGCTGTGCTGGCAAGAACGAGGGTGGCACAGTGCACCGACACAGAAAGAAGGCCCTGCCCGCGGCGATTCGCCTCCCGCCTCGCTTATCCTTGGGGTGCGCGGTTTGTGCGTGGGTTTCCTCCCACCTTCTCCTTTGACTCCCGCAAGCAACAGAAAACGTGCGCCAATTAATGAACTGGCCGACGCCACCACAGTGATCCATGTGACGCCGTGTCTGGGCTATTGGCGCTGGACGACCACACGGCTGCCTCACCTCCACTTCCATGCAGTTTTCCTGCGGCACTGTGTAAAAGGAGCTATACAGCGCATGTCATCTCATTGTCAGGAACCGCTTAGTCCTGTGCCAGATCGCGGTGAGCCGGAGCCTTCCGGCAGACTCAAAGCGCAAGGCAGGGATATACCCACGATGGGACGCCAGTCCATCACCGGGCACTGTGGGCAATTTCGTCTGCAAGCCAATTAACCTATGCAGCGGCATGTTTTTTTGAACTGTGGGAGGAAACCGGAGTGCCCGGCGAAAACCCACGCGGACACGGGGAGAGAACTCGCAAACTGCACACAGAAAGGCACCCGAGCCGAGATCCGAACCCGGGACCTTGTTGCTGTGAGGCGACGGCGCTACCCACTGGGCCACCTTGCCGCCCTGCTGTATAACTGTAGCACATTATCATTATGCGCATTATTATTGTTATTTAGGTGATGCTAACGCGTTGTGCCTAATAGTGGGTGACGGGAGGGGGGAGATTGAACCAGATCTGCAGTGAAAGCCCTCTCCTGCACGTAGCTCAACACGAAGAGCCCGTCTGCCCAATATAAAGACCTATGTGGTGGCCAGGAGCAATAGTTGTAGCCAAAGGGTGTTTTCCTCCACCAGCAAATATGTTTCATAGTACATCTGAGGGCTTAGGTCAGATTAAGTGCTCTCTGTAGATAAATATCTACTGTGCCAAATACCATTTTGTTTTCCTAAGGGTGCTCTGTTCTTTTTAAGAGCACCTTTGTTCATTTCAGGATAATTTGCCTTGCCTGACAACCTTCCATATGGGACTCGTACTTACCCAGCGCAGTCGCCTGTAAAGGTACAATCGTTAACTGGAAATAGGTTATTAAACGAGTCTAAATTACTGATGTCTGTTATAAACGGCTGGATGCATAATGATTACTTCCAAAGGCTGCTCTATCGGGATAGCAGTGTAGAGAGAAGAGGAGCGCTCGACACGGTTATCCTGAAACTGCGGCTTTTGGAAGCAATCATCAACCCTAATTTACACATATCGTTGTGAGTATCGTCACACCTTCCCAAAACGTCCTCTGTTTCCCTTTAAGGTGGTGTCGTTTTGTTGTTGATGGTGTTCGACCAAATGCAATTATTAGAACGAATATCATTTGTGTTCATGGCTGTGTAGAAAATATTATCGAGGATGCGGCATAAGTCGCATTCATCAAGAATAGCTCTTTGATACATCAAGAGTATGACAGACTTAAAACGCAGGGTTATGCATGATATCGGAAAGCAACGTATGCCACACCTTGAATATGCAGAATTAAAATGCACACTGACCAAAACGCAAAGCATTCAAATAAATGATATATATGTTAGTTTTATGTCGCAGCCTTATTTTAAAATCGTCGAGTGCATCCGTTCACTTGGTGGGGGAAATGTCTTGCACGACCGTCAAACGATGATTGCACTCGCAAATACAAACAAATATATATATTCCACATCAACAAATCCACGTGAGGCCTACAGTAAGAGCTTCAGAAAACAAATCCTTCGACAATCATCCGTGCTTTTCTTGAAATTCATCTACAAGGGAAAACGTATGGCCTCAATAATCCGTGATGGCACAGGAACGATAACTCATGTCAATTGGCTATGAATATGCAAAGTCATTGCGTAAAAATAAGCAATTTTAGTCTCCTTTAAGGCATTCAGCAATGATGCACGACGCTAATAAAGCATTTTATTTCATTGCAATGATGATTGTTCCATGAAGGCAAACCATTGCCAATCTCAGAGCACAATGCACATTCACAGCTTAACAGACCAAAGATAAATACTATTTAAAGAAAACATTCTTACACGTGAGATATTGTTTTGATAGGACGTTTGGTTCAGTGCAAATTTCGAATTTAAATATCTCTGTATTAAACAGCAGTGGTTTCTAATCGCGTATGTCTTGTCATTGTTATTTTTAAGGTCACGTTGAAACAGCAGAGCATCACGAAATTGGTCCCTGATTAACGGTCTCCAGTGTCCACGCTGCGATGAATGTAAGCGTTAGCTTCATGCAGTAGATAAATAATGGGATAATAATAAAGATAACGTCACACACATTCACAGAGCTGTTAGCTCAAAGT
>JAZEWT010000016.1:18105953-18118905 GCA_036362905.1 Mordacia mordax | reverse complement strand
ATAGGCTCCGGCTCACCGTGACCCTATATAGGATTAAGTGGTTTCAGATAATGCGATGAGAGAGAAATAATAACCGCTGTTACAATTACAATCATAAGGCAAACGGTGGCTTCCCCCACCGCTCTTTTCCTCAGCGTCCTCATGGTAGAAATGTGTCTCATCATCCGTGTGTCAAGCCACGTTTACATCCAAAATTGGCAATCTCATATCACCAGTACCGTTGAATACCGTTTAATACCACACGGATCGTTTAGCGATCTCGTGGAGATTTTGCAAGCAGGACCGCGCGGAATGTTCGTTTTGGGCCTAATGTCAGTGGAGTCGATGTTGTTGAGGTCTCAAAGGGCCACTGAAGGCCCGAAACACAGGAGCGGCAAAGGTCTGTACAAGAAGCAAAGTGATTGCCTTGGTAAAGGTAGAGCGGCCCTATAATTGCTTGCTCACCTCACTTCAGCAGAGGGAGGTCAACAGAGCCCCTCTCCAGATGGAGACTTGCTTACGGTGGTGCCACTCATTTATACTGGGGGGAGCGGCGGTTAGCGTGCACCGCTACGAACCCAAGAGCCGAGTTAGAGCCCCGCTCACGGCCAACGACACCAGTGACAATTGTCTGAACCGACCATGGGCCTCCCCCTGGGTCGACCACTGGCCACACATCCTCTACAGGTGCTCTCCGAGAGCATTTCACATAGAGTCTGTGAACACTATACAGGGGTCTTGTATACATTTCAGTGCTGTATCAGTACTTGCTTAATCCTGTGCAGGGACGCGAGGAGCCGGAGTCGATCCCGGCACACACAGGGCGCAAGGGCAGGGATATACCCATGATGGGACGCCAGTACATCACCGGGCACTGAGGGCAATTTAGTCTGCGAGCCAATTAACCTATGCAGCAGCATGTTTTTTGGACTGCGGGAGGAAACCGGAGTGCCCGGCGAAAACCCACACAGAAAGGCACCCGAAGCCCAGATTCGAACCCTGGACCTTCTTGCTGTGAGGCGACAGCGCTACCTACTGGGCCACCGTGCCGCCCTGGAGTAGAAGTGTGGCCGAAATTCTCGATAACGGCTCTGCTGTATCTAATATCACAATGAGCAGTAACGTGACCTGTAAGCGAGACGGAGCCCTATATTGATTGTATGGGCAATTGCAAACATTGCACATCAGTAAAGTTTCATCACCGTAAGGATTAAAATATATTCACTTTCAATTGCAGCATAGAAGCCACTAATCCCAGGAGCTGTTGTAGGCTTACCTGCAGGGTATTACCTAAGGCACGCATGCATTCATAAAGAAGGTGGTGTGTTTTAACAGACTAAGTACCGCGCCACAATATGCATTTAGATTGCATTGGATGGACTCTGACTAGATTTGCAAAAATACCGATTGTATAAAAGATGTGCATTACTCGCGTTGCACGTTTTATATTCATAACGCTAGGGCATACCGTGTGGCGGCGTGCAGCGTCTGAGTCATTGTTGCAGATCTTTGTCTTCTCCATTTCTCATTTCAACTTCATTGTCAGATCTGCCATGTGTACGGGACATAGAGGGGATCGAAATGCCAGTTGCATCTCCTTCGAATCATTCCTCTGTCACGCGGGCTAAAAGCGTACCATAGCTATGTCCCACTTACATTGAACGAAAACGTAGGTTTGCTTGGGCCAATGTTGGGATTTGGAATTGAGTTTTTGTTCAGGCCACATCATCATCTGGCATAATATTTATCGTTAAAACGCTCCAACCACCCGACGCTGAAACTCTCACGTGTACAAGGTTTAACACGCCAGTGAATGTTATCGTTATGACAGCTCACTGGTTGATTGAAGACTGCGTCTTATGGTCAAGCTTCACAATTCGATAGGAAAGGTTGTTTGGGTGTTTTTGATTAATTATCAAAAAGTTTAGTCAATTCTCATCAGGCTTAGGTGTTAAGTGAGGTCTCTAGCCCTTATCATCTCTGCCTCTGTGACCTCACTTCGACGTACCACGAAAAAAGGGCCTTTGCCTGAAACGTCGCCTATTGCAATTATTTGTTTCGTTTAAGGTGGCAGTGATAATGGGGGAGTGTGTTGCGTTATATATGTTACATATGCCTCTGCACCACGACCAATGTAACATTGTGAAATAATGGCTTCATTTTCTAGTTCTACACTTGGAATCGGCCTACATTTTATTATTCAAGTCTTGGACAATCGTTACTTATCTCTCATTGCCGGCGAAAATATACTTTGCAGACAAACACAATATATTGCATGTGTCAGAACCAAGATAACCTCTCCAGTCACAATGCAGACAATTTGCTGGAGTCGTATGGCCTGTAAATGCTTGCTGTGGTTTACGGTTTACTTATTTGTCATTGTGATCCGTGGAGCATTTCGTTACGATGCAAGGTATGTATGAGCTGCTTGGATAGAAACAAATATATGAGTCAAAGGGAATTCAGAAAAAATGAATTGGACTTAAAAAAAAGACTTTAGGTCCCGAGATGCATGAAAACAAATATAATTTCGTATTCATATCAATGAAATTAAAATATGTCTGCCATCCACATATTGGCAGTATCTCTGTTCTCACATCTAATGCCCATAATTGTGCCTTATCTCAATCTCACATCACTGCAGTTTTCTTCTCATCTGTACTCTCTTCTCTCGTGTCACCGCATCCATTCCTCATGTCCATATCTCGTTCCTTCATCTCACAAAGCAAGCGTTCATTCACTGAGAGGGGACCAAACAAAGACTCTTGAGGACCTGGAGCAGGCCAACAACACCGAACTGTTTTCATTAATGAGTCTCCATGTTTATTATGAGCGCACTGATTCTATTAATCAATGCATCATTATATAGTTAATACAAATTCATTTAATATTATTGCAAGTATCACAGGAAGGATTATTATTTAAAAGGCATATGACCAGTAGCTCCTTTCCATTAACCTGAATTAATAAAACATTTGTAATTAAGGCACTGAAAAGAGAAGTAAACACAGATGTTTATTATTAGAGCAAAAAATGCCAGGTGAGCTTGCAAGCTTTGGATGTGGGTTTCCTGCAATACATGTGCATGTTCATGGTACACTGAATGGGAAATAATTATAGTTTGTGTTTTTATATATTTAGGGTGTGCATTTGAGACTGAGATTTGTTATCAGAACTCACAGAATTCGATCAGAAACTTCGTTTGCTCGGAAAGGGGGCCTAGGTACTGACGAGGGGGGTGGATTTGAACGCTTAATCAATTGCCCCCCATGTTATTTTACGATTGAATATTACATAATTAATAGGTAAATCTCTTATGGTATGTAATTCTCTAAATTATAGCCATTATTTAACTTTCAATTGAACTGTTTTGATATTATGATGTCGGTTTTCATGGCTGGATGCATGATAATTGCTTTAAAAAGCTGCTCTCTCGGGACAGCCGCGTCGATCGCTCCCTCTCTCCACCTCGCGACGTTTCGCCTCACGCATCAGAGACATTCTCAGGCGCAGTGTGTGCGTGTGTCATGTGTGTGACTCCTAATTATATGTAGGTACTATGTATGTGTTGAGTCCCCTCCACAGAGTTGCTGCATTCCAGGATCAATGGATGACCGTCGGGGTCCACTTGAAAGGGTTCCATTGTCCTGCTCATACCCCGGAATCACATTAACCTCATCCTGTTCAACCTGTGACTAATCTTCCAGTTTGCAGCTCATGAAAGAAGTTGCCAAATACTTGGCAATTCCCCTCTGATGTCCGCATTTCAGAACTCTATATCTATGCACTGCTGACTTCAATGACTGGCCTCCAGGTTTGGCTGAGAAATGAGAATGAAGCTCAGCCAAACCTGGAGGTCATTCATTGAAATCAGTAGTGCATAGATATAGAGCTCTGAAATGCGGACATCAGAGGGGCATCGCCAAGTGTTCGGGAACTTCTTTCATGACATGAAAACGAGGAGATTAGTCACAGGTGGAACAGGATGGGGTTAATGTGATTCCGGGGTGTGAGCAGGACAATGGAACCCTTTGAAGTGGACCCCGACAGTCGCCCATTGATCCTGGAATGCAGCAACTCTGTGGAGGGGACTCAACACATACATAGTACCTACATATAAATAGGAGTCACACACACGACACACGCACACTGCGCACGAGGATGCCTCTAACGTGTGAGCGAAACGTCGCGAGATGGAAAGAGGAAGTGATCGACGCGGCTGTTCTAATGTTGTTGTTGTTGACATGCCGTTCTGTTACGCATGCACGGATATGTAAAAATAAACGTTATTGTTGCTGATTTGCTGTTATGTCGCCGTTGTTGCTGACATGCAAAACGCTCTAGAAGTGCAATTATTATTATTACGTGTACATGTAGTAATAATTCGAATACTAACCTGCCAGCAAAACTTTAACAATTCGAAGCACCCTATCAGGTTATACTGATGTGGGTTGTCATGGCTCGACGTACGAGAATTGCTTGCCAAAGCTGTTCTTTCGGGATAGCCATGTCGAGCGCCCCTCCTCTCTTCTTCGCGACATTTTACCTCCCACCTTGAAGGCATCTTGAGGATGCTTCCAACGTGGAAAGCAATTCTCAATATATCACCTTCAGAAGCTCGTCCGTAGGCCAGAGTTGAGTTCGGTGTAGAGCAAACGAATATTTACTTATACCAGTTTCTGTAATAATCAGTGATGTGTTGACATACTTATTACTCTACCACACTTACTCTATTACTCTTTGTGACCCTCGGGTGATTGGCGCTCTAAAAATGAAATTATAATTTAACGATAATACTAATAATAATTGCATTTATAGAGCGCTCTTCACCCGAGGATCACAAAGCGCTGCACAGAGCTCCGGTGAGAACGGCACATCAACAGCAATGACAGAGAACGGAAAATCAGCAACATGAACTTTTTTTTTGGGGGGGGGGGTTCTTTTTTTTACAAATCCGAGCTGTGGAGAGAACGCCATGTCAACAACAACATCAGAACAGTTCAACTGAAAGTCAAACAATAGCAATAAAGTATAGGACATAAAGTCAACAGAAAAAAGAAATAATTCTTCAACAAACAAGGAAGGAACAAATGTTCCCGAGCAGGCGCAGGTTGGAAGAGAGCCAACATCCTGGCATGGCATCACTGAGCCGCATCAATTATGTTACATTAAACCATTTCCCAATAAATGTATTATTAACACTGAAAATTTTGCATTTTTAAATTGTGGTTGAAAGTCTGATCATATTTTGCATGTTGTTCAGCAGCTTTATGTATTTTGCTGATTTTCCAATCCAATGTCGTTATTATTGGCATGCCGTTCTCTCCGCAGCTCTGTGCAGCGCATTGTGACCCTCGGGTGAAAAGCGCTATAAAAATGCAATTATTATTTTTAACTAAGGTTTTACTGTATAAGTCGCTTTTACTGGCAATATAATGCCTATAGGTGCAATTCTCATAGGATACCAACAAGTCAAATATTTGGCGGAGCACATAATGTGAATGTATGAACATAGTGTTATGTTTTTGTCCGTTTCTATGCGAATAATGTTTTGTCTATAATAGAGATGGGGGCGGTCATGGTTGAGAAGCTGAGTAACCAGAATTTAGCGCAGAAAATGCAGTTTGCAGTCTGGCTGTTTTGCTGTTTACATAGCCTAAGTTTGGAACACAGTATCAGAGAGTGTTTCGAGCACGTTTGGATGTTTGGACCATTACATCAAGCATTCAGTAACTCGCTTACATAAATTAAAATCAAAGTGTGGAGAGGACAAGCATTACACCATAGCGGCGTCACGGTCTGTACGTTTCAAAAGTCGCCTTTTTTTTGAGAATCCTGTCTTCCCTTTTAGAAAGGAAAATAAGCTTGCTTTGAAGAAGCTTTAGGGTATTATGTTTCCGGGATTGATAGATTGTGCAGAGCCGGTGGAGGTGTCAGCTTCCAGCCTGTAGGTATTGAGGTTCGACTTGTAAGAGGCAGTACGGAAAAGCAGGACGGTGACTTGTATCTGGGCGGCACGGTCGCTCAGTGGGTAGCGCTGTCGCCTCGCAGCAAGAAGGGCCCGGGTTCGAATCTCGACTCTGGTTTTCGCCGGGCACTCTGTTTTCCTCCCACAGTCCAAAAAATCATGCTGCTGCACAAGTTAATTGGCTTGCAGACTAAATTGCCCGCAGTGCCTGGTGATGGACTGGCGTTTCATCGTGGATATGTCCTTTCCTTGCGCCCTGTCTCTGCCGGGATAGGCTCCGGTTCACCGCGACCATGCACAGGACTTAGCGGTTTCCGACAATGAGATGAGATGAGACTTGTATCTGCATCGCTTGACTGTTGTCTTCTCACAGGCATGAGTGTTTTTCTTCAGACATTCGAGCTTCGTCTGGCATACTTTGTTTTTGTTTGTTTGTTAAATCCACCACGTAATGCCTGATCAATAGTCTTGAAAAGCAATGACACTTTCTTGGAATAATATGTACCATTATATATGTTACAATGATATGTACACATGCAGAAATTATTCCACAGTAATATCATGGAGCAATATTTTTTATGCATGTCCACTGTAAGGGTGCCAGGTTTGAATTTGTCATGAGTACAAATTTGATCTGCATAGCATTGCGGTTTTGAAATGTTTTATTTCCACTTTGCTACTAACTTATCGACAACCCTTTTGAAATTTCAGACAACCAACCATGTTCCCAACAGGACATCAGGAATAAATCTATGTCAAAACAGTCACGTCAGTCAAAATACTCCATCGACAATGGACATTGGAGGAACGTGTTACACGCTTGCAACAACATCGCCCCTAGGGCGGGTACTCTGCTCGTAACAACACTCTGGAGACGCAGTGGTTTGGGAACTGTGACTCTGGCTTGAGGTCAGTGGCGATATTTGAACAATGTTCCCCCACCCCCACTTTACAAACCCACACTGGCCACAGTGATGAAATTATGGTAATCTGATGCCAATGTCACACATGGTATTATGGAAGCCTCCACAAGTAATGGGTTTGCGAAGAGCTGCGAGTTTAGCATCACATATTTGTTGATATTGTACGGATGGGAAATATTTCGGGATACTCGCCACAGCTCGGATTTGTAAAAAAAAAACCCAAAAAAGTTATCGCTGCTGATTTGCCGATCTCTGGAGTTGTTGTTGACGCGCGGTTCTCTCTGCAGCTCTGTGCAGCGCTTTGTGACCCTCGAGTGAAAAGCACTCTATAAATGCAATTATTTTTATTATACTGTACAAGTGAGCATTAAAGGTTAGGTGTTAAACCTGCAACAAATCCTCTGGGAAGCAAGAGATGATGGTGAAGTCTGGTGTCACGATCAGCATTGACGATGACAACCTCCTGGCCTGGTCCTTATAATATTACAGTGGTGTAGTCGTTACATCATATGGAACAATGTGTTACAGATGTTCCGTGACCCAGATTTCATAGTTTTTCGGCTTTGTAATTTTTATGAGCTCAAACACTCACAACTACAAGCCGCTCTTCAATACCATTAGAACTCGCATCAGCCATCTGAAATAAATGTGGGTTTTTTGAAAGAGAAAATAATTAACACAGGAAAACAATGTCCGGTGTCAATTAAATCCAAGGGTCACAAGATATCTGGATCACCCTGTACAATATTTTAAAGAAACCAAGATGGTTTATCCACACCAATAACACTTTTTATGCTCCTATTTAATACAACCTCCACGTGTCAGAGACTGCAACTGTGATTTTCTGAACCCCCAATGACAATGCCATGGTCTGACTATGTTCCTGAATGCAACCTTTTCTAGTTATGCCTTTAGGTAATCAAAAGAAAAAAAAACATGTTTCAAGTTAACAGTTGCCAATCACACACTGCATGCTGCCGAGCAGCAATTTTTCATCCACCGACTACCGTTCAAAGGACGGTCATACCCAAATCTTTGGCAGCACGAACGGTGAAGAAAAGGCCATCTTAAAATCCGAAGAGTACGCTGAATTACATTTAATATACATTCAAAAACATGCAGTGACCCTGCGTGAAATGACCTTCCCCGTAGCTTTGCACTTACTGCGATCTAGAGCATTGAAGCACAATGTGCTCGTGATCCAAATCAACAATTGTACAATTCTGTTCTTTCCAGAGAGCCGTGTCGAATGTTCCTTCTCTCTCCCTCGTGACATTTCACCTTGCACATGGGAGACTTCATCAGGCGTTTCTGAATGGTTCAGCTGACACGTTCCGTGCCATACATCTACACGACTCTGAGAACGTGCCCTCTGTGTTCCCCTGATGTCAAAAGCTTTCCATTGTTTTTCCCGGACTCCTGTGATCTTTTCCAACACCTACACACCGTCAAAGTCTTCCCTCCGCTCCTTGTATTCATTAAAGTCCTTTCAAGTCTTCCCGTGTCCGATTTTGCTACTCTCAGCTAAAACGTAGCTGGTGAGCAGTGTTTTTGGTTTCAGCTCGAGACCTTGACCCCAATGTCTGGGAGCTATTTCCACATTACAGCAACACATGCAGTGTTTGCATAGCTTACGAGTGTGCAGGCTGTGCAGGCAGTGCAGGCAGACGGAGGTGCCCAGATCGCACCTCCGTGCTGTGGGTAACAGAGCCTACTCGCCCACTGCTCCTAGACTCTGGAACTCCCTTCCATTGGGGATTCGATCAGCTGAGTCCCTAGGCATCTTCAAATCCCGTCGCAACACTCAGTTGTTCCTTAAGGCATTGAGGTCCTCTGGCTAGGACTGTTGATGCTGCTCACTGTTGTTGTGCTTGGACGAAGTGCTCACTGTTGACCTGCGCCTGCTCAGGAACACTTATTCCTTCCTTTATTTAACAATTATCGAATTTGTTTTTTGTACGTCCTTCATTCATTCATAGCCATTGTTTCACTCTGATTTACTCTGACGTTGTTGTTATTAACATGCCGTTCTCTCCACAGCTCTGTGCCCCTCGGGTGAAAGGCGTTCTAGAAGTGCAAATATTATGAATTGTACCGGGTGGTCCAGATGTCTTGTGACTCCACACCCGTTAGTATTAAATGGGAAGGTGGGGGGGGGGGNCACACACACACAGAGCCGACATCGTTATATAAAGGGGGGAGATTATATTTGTAAGTGGCTGGGGAAAGAAATTATAACTCAGAATTCACAGTGCGACTCGCTCGCTCCATTGTAGCCCACGTACTCCCCATTCCCCAATGCATCGCACACTTGTGTTCCATCGCTGTCGCGTCTGGTGCTCGTGAAGACGAGACAACGGTCCCTCGTGCAGCCCACGCAGACCTTTAGGGCAGAGGGCTTGGGGCTGGTAAACTCCGCGAAACGGTGGTCTGCTTCGCATCAAGCAGCAGCCGCCCCTCCGTCCAGAGACGAAACGTTCGCACGCCGCTGCGGGCACTCGTTTTTGTCTGGGTCGACTGCGGGAGAGGCGATTTGCGAGCTGAGACACCGGCTCGTCGAGACGGACACCCGCTCGTATTCACAGCCAGGAATGGAACCCTGAGTCAGGTGTCAGCCCCACTGCTCCACTTGCTCGCAGCGTGGGAGAGGGGGGGGGTGTGTGTGCGCGGCGGCGGGAGAGAACCATCGTGGCAGGACACAGGGACACGGACGGATCAGCCGAGTGAACTTCATCAATGTTCACAATTTCCTCCCAATCATCGCGCTCAGCGAGACACGGACAGAGCGACGGCTGGCGGTGGTCGACAGGAGGAACGGAGTGAATGCCGTTGTCCTAGGTCGCCTTTCGAAAGGACACTTGGAGCGTTAATGGGCCCTCACCTGGTTATAACGAGACGCAACCTAGCTAATAACCGATAGTTTTTACAGCCCCTTTATTCAACGCCAGCGATGCGCACGACTGCAATCCTCACGCTCATTACACAATTACATTAAATCGAGTCTGTGTTGGCGGCGCATTCGCCCTCACGCCAGTGAACGCACATTCACATGCTCAACTGTCATTGCCACGTGCATCCAATTAGCGTCATCGCTTCCCTTTGCTCACATGTTGGTAATTAGGAACACACCTGGGCCCACTTGGGCATGGCTGTACGCTGCAGAGCCCAGCGTGTCAGCGCCCGTCGAAAGGAACAGATCGTCAATGCAACACGTGCCAGGATAATAATAATAATTGCCTAATAGGGTAATGAATAAATGGTGGAAGACACGTAGCATGGCAATGCAGTTCTCTACAACAAACCATTAAAGGATTGTTAACGCTATGGGTACTTTTTTGCCAGTATACATTCTTCAATAAGTATACATGCCAGTATACATTCTTCAATAAATTAGATGTAAACAAGTCCGGCAAAGGAGCGTAAATGTTGTCCTTCACGACTGTGAACGGACCTTTGTGAATCCGCAGCTGGATACAGGTCTAGTCATGCTGGTTAAGATCGGTTCGTAATATATTCGTGCCAACGCCATCTGTTGCCGATAACATAACCTTCTACGGCCTAAACAAGAGCTTTGTTATGCGTGGCGATCACACACGGTGATGTGGCATAACGCATTTTGTGTTAATATATTTGGAAAGCAATTTGCGTGTCGCATTTTGTTGTCAAGCTTATCCATGAAAGAGACAGATCTGTATTGACGACCTGTGTGGGATGTTTCGTGTCAATTCGGTTCAGACTATGATTTCATAGTCGTTATGAAAACGCGTGAAATGTCTCTAGATCAACGTACAGACGGATAGATAGAAAGATAAGGAACAGATTATATTTCTCAGGCATGGAAATACATATCTCATTATCCCCTTATTAAATTAAAAACACAATTTATTACTTGATCCCTCGCTTCATTGATTGTTACTTTTACAATTATGTCTTTGTATGCGATAACATAACATTTATAGCCTTATGAGCAACTTTTTAAAAATCATTAAATGTCAGATAATTGTTTCCGACATGTTTAAGTTAACAATATACGTAATTATACATATATATTAAAAAAAATCCCTATCGATATTCGTTTTAGCAGAATAAATTTATAGGATTTACATCACATCTTCAGGGTGGTCCAGATGTATTGTGACCTCACACAGACTGGGTATAAAAACATTATTACGTTTTAGAGAATGAAATGAGGGTCACAAGATATCTGGACCACCTTACGCAAGGGGTTCTGGAGAGATGTTCCACAAACATTACAAAATCACCAAACACCAACAAGAAATCACCACAGTAGAACTGTCTATAATTGTGGAAAATGCATACACAGTATGTACACACAGTGCAAAGATAATTAATTGAAGTATTAAGCTGTGGGCGGCACGGTGGCCCAGTGGGTAGCGCTGTCGCCTCACAGCAAGCAGGTCCCGGGTTCGAATCTCGGCTCGGGTGTCTTTCTGTGTGGAGTTTGCATGTTCTCCCCGTGTCCGCGTGGGTTTTCGCCGGGCACTCCGGTTTCCTCCCACAGTCCATAAAAACACGCTGCTGCATAGGTTAATTGGCTTGCAGACTAAATTGCCCGCAGTGCCTCGTGATGGACAGATTAGTTTGCACCGATATTAATTGGGACACGTGTGTAATAGTGAATTGGGGTGTTGTGTCTTTCTGCATGTGTCTCGGTGGGCCCATGAACGTATTCATCATCTGACAGCTCTTTGACATTACGATGTTGAACCGTGTGGATGCAGAGGCTCCAATATAATTGTTTCGTCGTGAATGGAATTTACAGGATTATAACGCAGTAACATCAACTGAAAGCTTGACACTAATAATATTTACAAAGTCATTCCAGTGGTACTCCAAATCACAAGCTACGCCAAATAATAAACCCACTTGTGAAGGAAATCTACATAGCGTTCAAAGGAAAAACACGCGCCGACTACCAAATTTGGTTGTTAAAAAACCCCACAAAGATTCAAATGTAAATAAGCGTACGTGTCTAATAACACAGAACTGAGAATTGAATTCTTCATTGTTCAGGGGAAGGAAATGCTCTAACAGTTATCCAGACCGCAAGATTACTTTCTTGAGCAATGCTCAAAACCCATTTAGTACAGAAACATCGAGTGCCCTAAATTTCCAATCTATAGCAAAGGTCCTTTTCTAAAACTTAATATTTTATTAGTATTCAATAAGTGACAAAATAACGAAGTGTTGACACTGAAATTAATGAGCCAAAGAAAATTATTATTTATGGGTGAAATTACACAATACTTTCAGATGCATGCGTAAATCATGGCCTCTTTTAAGCCCTATAGTATTTTTTGTTTTCAAAATATTTGTCACTCACACCTCTAAGCTTTATTTCTTCGTTATCAATGTGTGACGAATGCGCAAATTCTGTTGGTTCTGCAATATCGTGTTTGAAACGCTTTGCGCAATACATAACACGTAAACATATGATCTCATCTCATTGTCAGATACCGCTAAGTCCTGTACAGGGTCGCGGTGAGCCAGAACCTCTCCCGGCAGACACATGGCGCAAGTCAGGGATGTTCCCGAGATGGGACGCAAATCCATCCCGGGCACTGCGGGCAATTTAGTCTGCAAGCCAATTAACCTATGCAGCAGCATGTTTTTTGGACTGTGGGAGAAAACCGGAGTGCCCGGCGAAAACCCACGCGGACACGGGGAGAGAACCTCGCAAACTTCACACAGAAAGGCACAATAGCCGAGATTCGAACTCGGGACCTTGTTGCTGTGAGGCGGCAGCGTTTCCCACTGGGCCACCGTGCCGCCCGTAAACAATTAATCAATTTATAAAAAATTTGTTTCGCGTCATTCGTAAAAATTGCATCTTACAATTGTCAAGGAACCACGGACGAATCTGAAAGGCTACCAAGTGATAAAACGGCTCTAATGGTTACCCTGCAGGTCTCTGTGTAGTACGACATATTCAGCCAATGAGTTAATGTTTAAATATTTGGGAGGAGGGCGGCGCGGTGGCGCAGTGGTTAGCGCTGACGCCTCACAGCAAGAAGGTCCCGGGTTCGAGTCTCTCGGCTCCGGTGCCTTTCTGTGTGGAGTT
>JAZEWT010000016.1:18050089-18062006 GCA_036362905.1 Mordacia mordax | reverse complement strand
AATACCCTTCTGGCAGGTTTTACCGACTTGGACCGTTGATCGTTTTGACGGTGCCTGCATACTGTGAGCGTGTCTCTCATGGTGACATTCGCGCAGTGAGTTGTTGTGTTTGCACAAATGAAAGTAGAATTGTGTATTTTTTTATGTTAAAGGGGTGAAATGCCATGTCGTGGGTCATGCACGGTGGAATAAATCTGGCGACTTGTTTTAAAATTCCACGTTGCATCTACCGGCCTAGTGCAGTATTGTCCGTTGACTCGCGCAAGCAATGCTCATGCATTGGCATAATGCTACATTGAACTACATTTCAATGAAAATGGGACATTACAATGACATTTGTTGTCCTCGTGTTCATTGCTGTTTGTAACTGTTTACTTGTTGCTGCTTTTCAATCTTGCGGTTTGGCTGACCTGGTGTTGTTGGCGTGCAGTTGTCTCCACAGCTCTGGTTTGTATTTAAAAAAAAAATAGCTCCAAAAAAACCTTGTTGCTGATTTGCCGTTCCTGTCTCATTGTTGATGTGGTCATTCTCTGGGCGGCTCTGTGTGGCGTTTTGTGACCTTTGGGTAATGAGTGCTCTAGATGTACTATGATTATTATACGATAAATGTTGAATTAATCCATTCCCAATGTATGTATTATATTCACTGATAATTTAGCATTTTATGATTGAAGATCTGATCATGTTTTGCTTGTTGTTCTGCAACACTGTATATTCAAAAAAAAAACCCAAAAAATTTTGTCGCCGTTTATTTTCCATTCTGGTAATGTTGTTGGCATGCTGTTCTCTCCGCAGCTCTGTGAAGCGCTTTGTGACCCTTGGGTGAAAAGCGCAGTATATATGCAATTCTTATTATCATTTGCACCACGTTCCACTGATACCCTATTGTATTCCTTTTAGGAATGTACTTGTGGCAGCATGTGTTCGGAGGAGAACTGGTGACCATGGATTCGTCTGGGCAGTGGCAAGAGGGAGCCATGACGATTAAGGACATGTATTTCAGGTACGGGCTGGAATTGTGTCCAGTGGTTAGCGTAGAGCACCGTTCGACCCGCTGACCCGTAGTTGAACCCTAGACACAGTGACATGTCATGACTCACACACCCTTTTCCGAGGCCCCACTTTACCAACTCATGGTCACACAATACCGTTGACCAACGCTGCGTGGCGTGGGAGGCCTTTGTATCGATGGTCTTATCTCATTGTCAGAAACCGCCGAGTCCTGTACAGGGTCGCGGTGAGCCGGAGCCTATCCGGACAAACACAGGGCGCAAGGCAGGGATACACCCTCGATAGGACGCCAGTCCATCACCGGGCACTGCAAGCAATTTAGTCTTCGAGCCAATTAACCTATGCAGCAGCATGTTTTTTGGACTGGGAAGAAACCAGAGTGCCCGGCAAAAACCCACGCGGACACGGGGAGAGAACATGCAAACTCCCACACAGAAAGGCACCCGAGCCAAGATTTGAAGCCGGGACCTTCTTGCTGTGAGGCGACAGCGCTACCCACTGGGCCACCGTGCCGCCCTGTATCGATGGTGGGTTGACAGAACCTTTATCGCAGGATATTGTTATACATCATAGCTTGCAAACGTCTAATCTGCGTTAGTCATACACAGCAATTGCTAATGCGTATTTGTGAACTACTTTTGACCGGTGCTTTTGCAAATCTTCGTCCTGAGTCCAAAGGTAATGGATTCACATTGGTCCTCAAATGAAATACATTCAAACATATTTAAATGTGTTATAAAAACGAAACTTTACAGCACATGTGTTGAGTTTTTGTTGTTGTCACTATAGAGAAATTGTGGGTTGAAAACATGAACTCATTATCAATGGCTACATAATCCTGAACAAGGTCACAGGGTGCGGAGGGGCCGCGGAGCCTATCCCGGCAGACGAAATTTTTTAAACCTTTGGAGATCTGGCCATGTTACGCACTGGAGCAGTGCCACATGAGGGTGCTATAACACAAGGAACTGAAGAACGGCTAAGAGTGTTCTGATTCTAGTACCACGCCTTAGCACATCTCAAACTTCATTGTTTACTTCATTCACATTTGTTCTTTACCATAGAATATAACAATGCAAGTATCTGTTTCCGCTAAAGCTTTGCATGTAGTATTTTGTTATCAAATTGTCCGGCATATATTGGAAGTTAACGGGGATTTAACACAGTGTACTGAGATGGGAATGTCAAGACTTTGCAGGCGACTGACGGAAGGTACTGTGGCCGCTATTCTCAACCCGTGAGTCGTGACCCATCAGTGGGCCGCGAGCGCCACCAAGTGGGCCGTGGAGGCCATGCCCAAGTGGGCCTTGATGTGGAAAATCTTGAGAAGCCCTGTTATTTGGTTCACGGACACATTACAATATTTTCACGCTAGGGGGCGATGCGGTCGCGGTGTGAGCCGCGTAGGATGGCGCGAAAACGTCTGGTCCACTCTACTGCTAGCTGCCACTTCAATGCTTCCTCCAATCAAATCATACTGGCCAAAACAGTGAAGTATGGTAAAATATCCTCCCATCAGCTGCATGTGTGGGACAGCCTTCGGCTGTGTATTAACATAGAGCTGCCTTTGTATATGTATTGATATATTTTTTATCGCTTATTTTACGTCCTATAAATTATTGCTACTTTTTGACTTTTAGTTGAACTGTCCTGATGTTATTGTTGACATGCCGTTGTCTCCACAGCTTGGATTTGTGACCCAACAACCCCCCCCCCCCCCAAAAAAAAAAGTTATTGTTGCTGATTTGCCGTTCTGATGCCGTTATTATTGTGCCGTTCTCTCCGCAGTTCTATACAGCGCTTTGTGACCCTCGGGTAAAAAGCGCTCTATGAATGCTATTATTATTATTATATTGCAGTGCGGTAGGGTAATGCATGGTATGGTATGATCGATATAGTTCGGTAAATAAAACCTCTACAGCCAAGGTAACTTGGTTTGGGTTCCTATCTAATCTCAGTTGTAATACTAATTGATTGGCCTTTAATGTTTACCGCCGCTACATAACATACATTTTCCAGCCAACATTACATCTCTGTTGTAATTGACGATTGTCAATACCAAGAGATCTAATCTGGGCTGGTTTCCTTTATTTGCATGCAACTTCCAATAGGATTTTGTCATTTTATATCAGAAATTCACGACAAAACAAATCTGAACAAGACCATCCTTTTTTAAAAAATACCGTCCATTCCAAAATAAAGCTTTTGGTGTCATTCTTATGTTGGAGTTCTACTACTCTGACCTCTGCAATGGATAAGGACCATTTCCCTATGTGTGTATACTTATAATTCACTGTTGTTGATGGATGTGTTTTTTTATTTATATTTAGCTTGTAACTAAACGGTCTTATTGTCTTTTACCAGTCAGTTTTTAATTAAAATTGAAATGACCGTTGAGTTATGTACCTTTTTTAAACAGTTATCCAGTGGGAAGGGGTAAGCAAGTTACAACATTTGAGGGCACCGGGAGCAATTCAGTCAGGACGATAAATCTAAGCAGCATCTCTTTGGACTGTGGGAGGAAACCGGAGTATGTGGCAAAAAAAAAACCTTACTGACATGGGGAGAACATGCAAACTGTGCACAGAAATACACCCGAGATGGGAATTGAACTCAGAACTTTCTTGATGTGAGGCAGCAGCGTTTCTCACCATGCCTAATATAGACCATCAAATGTGTGCGCTTTCCAAGGAAGGTTGGAATCGTTTTTGTTTCGGTGTTTGCCCAAAACATCAAGGCGCAGTAATGCTCGTAAAGTTGATGCAAGATGAAAAAGCCTGTCATACAGTTGTTACCGTGATAGAATTGCCCGATTGAATGCTGGACAGTTTGATCAGAAAACTTCCAAAAAACTTGCAGATATAACAGCAACAATTAATTTCTACAAACATGCTAATTATGTTTCCCCTGACTGCTTCAAAATCGTGATGATAATGCAATATTTATGAAGGAAAACGTATGCTGGAACATGTTCCAATGTCATCCATGATGAAAATCGTACATGTGTGTGATTATTCTCAACCATACCAACGGTGTTTTAAAATAGAACTCTGTAAATGATCGATCATTAGTAATTAACCAAGAATCAAAGACAATCAGAGTTAAGTGAATTTTAACTTGCCATATTAACGTTCTGATTGGATGTATTTTGGATTGTAATGATATGCTAAATCTGTAGCGAAAACAAGCTCAGTAATCACTCTTGGCACACAGGAACAATTCCAGCTCTTTGTCTGCCATGTGTATATGAATGATTTCTCGTCACGTTTAATTTTTGTGCCTTTTTTGTCATTAATTTGACGTGAATATCTTCTGTTATTGGGATTTAGCGAGCTTGCGAGTACATACTAAACTGTTGTTTCACTAAGCTGATGAATAATAATGTGCGATGCTACTTACCAAACATCGGCCATTAATATGTAAACGTGAAGTATTACATTGGCTCAGGTCAATATGACATCTTGACAATTGGCGCAGACGAGGATAGATTCAATAGTGGAGAGAGTGGAAACGCGCAACATTAGAAATGTGATGAAAATGGAAGCCGCAGGCCGGAGATGGAGAGGCAATTGTAGACAGAACCAAGTGAAACCAGGATATTTTGGGCTGTGAATTTCGTATGGAGATGATGGCCCATGAAATGCAGACCCTCGCTTGAGTGGGAAACAAGACGAAGATCTTGTATTTTGCTATAATACAATAATGTGTTGTGTTCTTTTGTAACGTACGTGCGTGTCAAGACGTGTTTTAAGAGCAAACAAGTATTGATGTGAAATCTGTGGATGGGAATGTGAATACGGACAAAGGAAATGCGATACAAAGAAATGCTCAAAGTAACAATGAAAAGGCATACAAATGAACACAGATACAAAGCAAAGCCCTCATTGACCATCGTGAATGGTTAAGTGCTCTTAGGCACAACTCGTTGCCAAAAGGAAGGACTGACAGAATGGTAGCCAAAGGAGAGCATATATCCAAGAGGACAATGATCAGATGAGAAGGGCTTTATCTGACAGTAGATTGACAATTGTGATGACATTTAATGTATCATATGTTCTGGGGTTTTTTTGTATTTGTCAAATGTATACCCATTACTTGTTTGTATCCATCAGTTGTGAGGTTTAATTGTTTGAGGTAGAATGTATTTCTGATAAATTGCGTTGACATTCGAGTTATTTCATCTCACCGTTTCATCCGAAATTGGGTAAATGGGATTATAATACTATTGCCTGCTATTTACAAACAAAACAATTTAGATGAGCGTTTCATCTACAGTTTACTGATGTCGGTGTTCACGGCTCGATGCGCGATGATTGCTTCTAAAAGCAGCTCTTTTGTGATAACCGCGTCGAGAGGAGGAGCGATCGACGCGGTTATCCTGAAAGAATAGCTTTTGAAAGCAATAATCATCAGTTTGAATCGCAGTAGATGAAATTAATTGACTATATTGAAGCGTTGAATTGAAAGAAAATGCTAGTAATAAAAGCAAATGAAAAATACTATCCATCCGTGCAAGAGTGTGAAATGTGTGAAAGCATTCCATTACTACAGTAAAGTAGCATTATCGCAAAATGCATGACGCATTCTCGGAGATAATATAGCTTTTGCTTGCATTGTGGGTTGATGTGTAATTTACTGTTATTTTTATTATTTGATTTCTGTATTAATTTGCGAATTTCTCAAAATAAGCTTTGAAGAATGAATTCATGTTCTTTTCATTTTAACCCTCGTGAATAAAACATTTAGAACCTCTTCACGATAGCCGAGATTGTTTTAAAATGTCACCTAGATTGCTTTCGACGTGGCCACATTATTTAGGTCTGGGAATTCCCTTGCGAGCTAAAACCCAAATGAAAGGATATTCAGACGGGAATTGAGGAAGTGATTAATCCAAGGTCCAGTAATGGGAATACACTCACTTTCAAAGTAAATATTGTGGTTGTCTTTTCATTTTCTACTAGTTGTGTTTAAAATCGGTGCAATTGTGCATTATTTAATGAAATTGATAATACCTCACATTGTGTTCTTGTACATGCTTAGTTATAAAAGAATATTCCCCATTAAATCGTCGTAAAGGAAATAACAATGACCAGTTTATTATTTTGTGGATAGACCAAGGACAATGTGCCGGGTTTCCTGTCGCGAGTCTGACATTTCACTAAAATTAGTATTTCATACATGAGCAGAAGCGCTCTGGTGACATTACAGCAACGTTAATATGTAATCTCATGTCATTGTCAGAAACCGCTAAGTCCTGCACAGGGTCACGGTGAGCCGGAGCCTGTCCCGACAGACCTCGCGCAACGCAGGGATATACCCACGATGGGATGCCAGTCCATCGCTGGGCACTGTGGGCAATTTCGTCTGCAAGCCAAATAACCTATGCAGCAGCATGCTTTTTGGACTGTGGGAGGAAACCGGAGTGCCCGGCAAAAACCCAAACGATCACAGGGGAGCATGCAAACTCCACACAGAAAGGCACCCGAGCCGAGATTCGAACCCGGGACCTTCTTGCTGTGAGGTGACAGCGCTGCTCACTGGGCCACCGTGCCACCCAGCAACGTTAATATGTAATCTTTTTTATAGTAGGTTGCTCGAGTGATGTAATAAGATCACCTATGACCGATTTAAATGTGTTTTTTGTCTCTGATGAAGGTTCATACTTGTTAAACAGGCTGGGACAATCAACATCAGTACATATCGGAGATGAGAGCTCTTTATTTCTTGTGTTTTGCCTTCCTCTTGAATCTTTTATATTCCAAAACGTTACGTTCAGGTTACAATCTACAATTTTTTGAGAAATATCGCACCTAATTGGGCTCTTATTTTCCTTGCAACCAAAAGCAGGATCTTCGCTTACACACCTCTTTCACAGGGGCAGGGTGTAGTGAATTACAGTGCACTGCACTATGAACCTGACAATCTGAGATAGCCACGGCCAAAAAAACTATCATCAGTGGCAAATGGGATCAGAACCAGTCTAAGGTTACCCTCTTCAACTTACCAGTGTGGTGTAGTATGGTCAAACAATCCTCATGACTTACACAGCCTGATAGATGCCTTCATCCAGCAGTCAGATTTGCATTGTCACTAACGTCACATCAGGTGCATACCCTGTAAACATGCAACGTGGGGCTGTAATTGGAACCCTTGGGCCAACGCCCCATGTGTACTGGTTGCTGTATTTTGAAAGGAGGACTCTGTCGTCATTCAGGTTCCGCACAGGGCCCATGTTGGTGCCTGAACAGGTGCCACTGGAAGGGGCCGAGGTCGTGATGCTCGTTCTGAATGGCCGCGAGGAGAATAAGGTGAACTGCCCTGCCTCTCACCTGCAGCAGGCAAAATGTTTCGTATATAAGCGCAGTGCATCCAGGTTTTCTCCTGCATTGGTTATCACTGTTATTAGTAATTATTTTTTAGCAGACAAACGTATCCGGGGCAACTTGTATCATTACGCACATACACATTGTTTTAACTTTTAAAAATACAAAATAAATAAAGACATACTACCTATTGCCAAACATTGCAAAGTGGCAAAGTGTTGTCAGACGTGTCGGTAATGGTTGTAACGATGTCGTGAGCCGTTTCCGAAATGACGCGAGTGTCTGTGCTCCTGATTTCTATTGGGATGTCATTCTACCATGATGGGACAAGGGTAGCAAAGCCGCTAGCCTTGGAACCCGGAGAGTGGAAGTGTGGCGTGACCAATCAACCATGAGTTTCCGAGCGGAAACGGTGGTTGGGCTGTGTAGCCCTCGCATGTATATTCTGGTTGCACAGCATGTTGTTGTTCAGCACGATGGTCTGACATTGATGTTCATGTGCTCTGAGCTTCCGATCCTGGAGGAGGCCTCTATCATTCAGCGATACGTTAGGCATCGCGTTAAACAGTGCACGGTGACAACCTAAGAATGCATTTTGCTGAGCTAGTTGAGTGTTTTGTTCCAATAGCCATTGAGAACCGCAGTGGCACAGAGCAGGGCTGGAGAGCAGTGGTACTCAAAGCAGCCAGCCATGGGCAGATCAATCCAAATCACTTGATACATTGCTAGGTTGTCTCCCTCGTCTAACTGCACACCCCACGCAACAGTTGCAACTGGTAATGTGCTCAAGTGAGTGACCCCAGGGGGAATGATCGACTGAGTCGAACCCCCAACCAGAAATTGAAGACGCAGCCTTGCGATTGTGACACCACTTGCTCTACTGCTGAGTGACCTGGCTGGATTCTTTGCTATTCCTATGCAAATCTTACCACTGTACACCATACGTTCCTAACAGTCGGTGTTGGTATTAATCAAAAACCGTATCGTGCAGTCAGGGGGCTTTGTGTGCTAGACTTGAGACCCACCGCTCAGAAGCCGCTTTACATTGAATGTTGTCACATCACCGCTACTGCTGCGTTACCATTGTGTTAAGGTGGCATTTGCCAGGCCCTGGCTGAAGTGGGCACAGCGTCTTGTGGAGCAGGGCTGGATCCAAGGCGCTGGCCTCGTGCTGCTGGGGAACGAGAGGTGCGACAACGATTGGCTGCTGCCGCTTCTACGCGGGGCTGGCGGTTTCCTGGAGCCCACGTTCCTCGTGTACGACAGCACCTGGGTGGATGGCTCCTCCGTGCTGCAGTGGCCGCTTGGTGTTGCAACGTGAGTTCAACTGGGCCCACACCCTCAGCACCCCCCCCTCTTATACCATATTTTCTCACTTCTGGCTTGAGCCCCCCCCCCACCCCAAGCCTTAGGTGTTGTTTAACAGTCCTTTTAGCCACTCGGCCAGTCTTATTTTTCTTCCTACGCCCGATGTTTGTTTCGAGCAACAACTCTAATTTTACATCGCATTACACTTCCGCGATGTCTGCATCATAGATGTGCATCGGGTATTGGCCGGTGCGGTTTGCCGATGGTGGAGTGTAAACTTGGTAGCGTGGCACAGTTCAAAATTAGATTTCGCTGCACTGCTTTCACTCTGCTGCCCACAGCATAGGGCTGTGAAACTAGACTAAGAAGTGGATTCCTGCGCTCAAGATACCTGCAAATGAATTTCCCAACTACTTGTTTGCAGATTTTATCGTCTGTTTTTGTTGTTGTCCAAATGGCTCTGGTTTGTTATTCATCTCTAACCCATGATGACAGCTTCTCTGTGGCATGGTTGAGTATTTATAATGCACAAGCTCTCTAGCACAGTGGTACTAATTTTGTTGACTCAGGAATCAACTTTAGCTGGCATATTTTTTTTTTAAAAGGAACATTCTGTCTAGTTGGCATACCATGTGGCCACACTTGTGTTTTTTTTAATCTATAAAACGGTTCAATACATCTGGGCCATGACTCAAATAATAACCCAGATTTGTGACAATTCATCACAGCATGGAGATGCTGAACCATGTGCCTTCCAAGCATTGCCTTTCAACCCAATATATTTACGCCCACCTCTTCCTTCTGAATGGTAGGAGTAGTACTGCATGTTGTTAAGTCTGAGACTCAAAAGCTGTATGTGACACATTCTTTAAATAAAATATAAGTTTTCTTCAATCGTGAACGCCTATCCTATTTAAATCCCACGAATGCGATTTGACGCATGTCTCAAAGGGGGTTAAGAATCAACATCAATCGATGCATCCACGTATTGTGACATCACTACAGTTTAAAGTCCCATACACCTTTTTATCTGCTTTGTCTCCAGATCCCCATTTGTCCAGATTCTGGACAAATGGGATTTTCAGATACATTTGTCCAGAATCTGGACAAATGGGATTTTCAGATACATTTGTCCAGAATCTGGACATTCGTCCAGAATCTGGACATTCGTCCAGAATCTGGACATTTGTCCAGAATCTGGGCAAAGGCCTGATCATGGACCTGAGTAATGCTTAGCACCGTGCGTCGGGAATGAGTAGTATTGTGCATTCACGTTATTTCATATTTTTAAGCGATTTAGTGGTCTGATTTCTGTAGTCTAAGTGACACTTGTACTGCACAAGTGCCTTCCACCATAAATTATGCGGTAGATTGTTTGCCTTCTGTTGTGGATTTTTTTACAATATGCAGAAATATTTACAATATTTATATATCACGTACAAAGGTGATATCAAAGTGTATGAGTCTGACACATTTGTTACTCTGGCACCCCATTGGGCCTGAGGTTGTCGGACTATCGGACTCTTACTGTCATCATTTCCCTCCCAAGACACGACTGCGGGGAATTCCACTCGAGTTTCATTTCACTATTGCGTTCATAGAACAGTCAAAACGTCTGCACGACTTATTGGCACATTTCTACATTTATGCGTGTCTGGATCGAACATCGTGCCTTGTTAGTGATGAGTGTGCGTTTGTGGTTTGTGGCACACCATGACATGTTTTTCCATGAGTAGTTTTTAGTGAACTTCGTTTGACTTCCACTTTATTCTGCTTCTCCCTACACCCAGCTGTCCACGACGGGCTGGCTGGGTGCCGTGTGGGCTGAAAAGCAATTGCTCTTGAACTGTAGAATAATAATCCGATTTAAAAAAAAGAAATGCTTTGCTTTTACAATTATATTTTGCCATTAATTAACCACTCAGTTTATAAACCGATTTAAACCACATTTCCATATGAAAGTTCGTAGAAAATGTGCAAAAATATGAATGCAGGATTATAATTCCACAAAGTAATTTTCTGCCGTGCTTATCTTATCGCCCAGTGGGCAGGTATTTCCGGGAAACAAACGATAGACATTTTAAACAAGCAAGTTTAAATGTCAGTCTGAAAATCCATAATCTGTACTCATTTCATCTCATTGTCAGAAGCCGCTAAGTCGTGTACAGGGTTGCAGTGACCCGGAGCCTATCCCGGCAGGCACAGGGCGGAAGGCAGGGATATACCCACGATGGGACGCCAGTCCATCACCGAGCACTGCAGGCAATTTAGTCTGCAAACCAACTAACCTATGCAGCAGCATGTTTTTTGGACTGTGGAAGGAAACCGGAGTACCCGACGAAAACCCACGCGAACATGGGGAGAACATGCAAACTCCACACAGAAAGGCACCCGAGCCGAGATTCGAACCCGGGTTATTCTTTCTGTGAGGCGACAGCACTACCCATTAGGCCACCATGCCACCTTAATCTACTCGTGCCTGGTAAACCTATTACCATCTGTTAAATATGGTCTATATCACAGAATTAAATTTGTAATATAAGATTACAATAGGTTTTACCGTATCTGGCGATTATGCAGGTGTTAAGATCTTAACACCAGATCTTAACACCTGCATGTGTTAAGATCTTAACACCTGCATAATCGCCAGATACGGTAAAACCTGCATAATCGCCAGATACGGTAAAACCTATTGTAATCTTATATTTGTATACTGGCAAAAAAGTACCCATAGCGTTAAATTTGTAAGTCTACCGTTTTTTATTGATGAACATATTGCCTGATTATGATATTCCCTTTGTGCATTTGCAAGTTTTAAGGTATAAATGGCTGTTTGTGTTCAACTGTAACTCCAACAACCTTTTTTCCCCTTAATGCTGCGACTGATGTTAAACATTTCGGCATTTCTAAGGAATGCGCCCACTAATAAAGTGTAACATATCACCCAAACAACCGACACGGAGGAAGCACTGAGCAAAATGTGGATTTAGCATTTAGGATGACCTTATTTTAAACATTACACAACCCTCTTTGGGCGGTGGTGCATTGAGCCGCGCTGCTGCCTCAAAGCAAAAAGGGCCTGGGTTCGATTTGTGGCTCGGGTGCTTTTCTTTGTGGAGTTTGTGTGTTCTCTCCCTGTATCGGCATGCGTTTTTTTTTCTGGGTACTCTAGTTTTCTCCCACCACCCAATGACACACTGCTGCCTTGGTTAATTGGCCTTCTGGGTAAATTTCCCCCAGTCCCGATATGCTGGCACCACTTCCTGGCTATAACC
>JAZEWT010000016.1:18007930-18023345 GCA_036362905.1 Mordacia mordax | reverse complement strand
CTTATACACACACTCACTATAGTACGAACCTTATACACACACTCACTATAGTACAAGTCTTATACTCACTATAGTACAAGTCTTATACACACACTCACTATAGTACAAGTCTTATACACACACTCACTATAGTATACATATAGACTGGTACGCACTGTAGTGTAGACACGTGCAGAGCTACAGTAGAGCGGGCGTACATTTCCACACGCTTGCTGCTCTAGAACTGTCAACAATATCCTGACAGAGTACACACGCTGTAGGCCACAGGTACACACTATCGATTATCTTCATCCTATAGTTCGCACGCACTCTAGTCTTTGTACACACATCCTATAGTTTAATTATAATATCGAACTATAACGCAAGAATAGGTTCAATACGGTGGTTATTATGTACACCCACTCACCATAGTGCGCGCACTACACACATTATGATATAATACAGGGCTCGTAAAACAATACACAAGCACACGTTCGCATTATATGCATAATGCATACACTACACGCTGCAGTATAAATAATACAAAGATAATTGCACGACCGCGGATCACACCGACTGCTCACGACAGTCTATAGTTGCTCCACGGACGATACAGTTTATAAGTGACCACCGCAGTCGTGACCACACAAACCATATCCGTGCAGCCACGGCGGATTCAATACTGGCTCTGATCCAAACGAATCCCCCGGCCCGTACGCTCAACGTTCTAGCGTCACGGTCTCACGGACAACACAGCGACACAACAATCATTGTGCTCGGGTCCGTTAATCGTGGGCACGTACACAACAACGGCCGCTCCACGTTGTGTCGCCTTGTACACAACTGGCTGCGGAGCGCGGCGCTCTTTAGCGATAGCGCACCATCGTCAAGACATCGGGTCGGGCACATCGGAGGATTCAAAGAGCGCATTTCTCCGCACGTTTAGTGACAATTGTTAAGTGGTGGTCGAGAACGGAGCCGCACCTCCCCATCTCCCCTTTTGTTTATTTTATTTTAGAGTTAATTCTTTATTTCGTTATTTATTATTCCCGGCCCCCCCCCCTCAACAACGACGACGGGCGGGCAGCGGACGGTTTTATTTGCCGCTTTTCGGCAACGAAAGTCTTTCTTCTTCCCCCACCGACCGAGTTTCGCCCAAAAACAAAAATACTTTAAATCGAAACAAACTCGAGACTCTTTCCGAACGCACGCAACGCCGCAGACACTCGCACAGTCTTACATGTAGGCGAACAAGAGAGGAGACGAGCAACGTTGGTGGAGTTTGGGGGACGCTTAAAGAGAAACAGAAATCAACGCCAAGAGGGCCCCAAGACACAGCCATGACTTCCGCGCCGAAATTTAAGAAAGAAAAGGACATCATCGCAGACTTTGAGACGCAAGTCAAAGGTAAACTTTTGCACACATCCTGTTATAAAGTTTTTTTTTTAACCGACGCTTGGTAATGTTTTGTGGAGTTCTTTTTTTAAGTTTTCTTTGTGCATGTGCCTGCAAGGCGAACGCGGCGGTGATCTTTATTATAAGCAGGTGAGAGGCCACGTTGAGATGAGTCGCTTTCGTCAAGATTGACGTTAACAATGACGGCACGGGGTAGGAATTATTATTTTTAAATGCCGCCTCCTCAGGACGTGTGTGACAAGTCGATTGTAACTATCAACGTTTGAGTGTATGAAAACAGGTGTTAGATACAGAGCCGTATGCACGATCTGGACTTTCCTGCGAGTCCGAAATGTATTTCGAAAAACCGAAACTTTTCACAAATTGCAAAAGTTCAATTGTCTGCTTGAACACTTTCAACTGGAGCTAAACTTACTACGTACAGTGCTTTACAAAGGGACACTGGCATTCATTTGGAGTGTTTGCTATCCAGTGTGTGGCTTCCTATATGGTTTTACAAAGCGTTTACAGCCATGATCAGCAATAAGCGATTCAATGTATGAAGTTAAACGTGACAGGGGATGTTTGACAGTGCACGGGTTCGCTTGAGATCTTTATTAATGCATATACCCCAGGCATCTTCAGTATTAATCGCGTGAACGTGTGCCCATGATTTGGTGCAAGGAAGTTGCGGGAGAGGGAACATTGCAGGAACAAAATGCATTTGTTGTACTCAACTTACACGCTCCCCATGGCTGTGCTCCCCGCCTTCAAGCAACCGCCACCAGCGTGGTGACGTGTGGTCAAATAAGCCAGCACTTTGTGTGTGGCTGCATTTTAAGCCTGCGGAAAGCATGCGAATGCATGGATGCGTTATGCCTGTTTGTGTGTGGTCCCCGACTTTTTAGTGATTGCCTGTGCACCCTACGATAAGGGCTGTTAGTTCCTGCGGTCATCTTGAAAGTATTGTGCATGCTTAGCAGCGAATGAACTTAGAAGGGTTAATTGTGTGCTTACTTTAACTGTCAACTATAAGTGCAGTTACGAGTGTGGTCTGTTAGGAATACATAAATATGTTGCACTCAATTCAAAGAGTGAATGATTTAGAGCTTTTAGTGTCCTTGGTCGAGGCCATTGGAACACAATGTTTGGGATTTAAATGACAAGTTTATTGCATTTACTTAGTCGCTGAACAATGGGCAGTGTGTATTAGCAACTTCTTGAGAGTTTTAAACGCGATAACCAATTGAAGCCCCCCCCCGTAGAAGTACAATGTGATGATTCCCTTTCATGAAAAACATCCAACTTTAATTTACACGTGTGTGCAACGAAATGGCAGGTCGATGCATTCAGAGGTATATCATGAGCCATAAATTATGGCGTTGTGGTGGCTATCAAGAGCTATGTCGCATATACGATACCATACATTATTGTCCTTGGGTTGGGGCAATTGGTTGTGTTACAGTAATTGTGTGCGGAATGCCAATGTATGGGTTCAGACTGCCTGAATGCAGATCTGAATGCAGATCTGAATCCTTATTTGTGCTGTTGGTTGCTGATGACGGCAAAAACACACACAGTCGGGTTTATTATTCTTTAGGAAGAAGAGTTAAGCAAATAAGCGAGAGGATAGTCTGTAGATTTGAATGTTTAAGCTCGTGTTTCAAAATTCACAACGATATCCAGTGCAGTGTTGAGCATACTCGATAAACAGAGAAGTTCATATGCCATCGTCATCAGCAGCCATCATCCCGCTGGGCCCTCTGCCATTCCTCACAGTCTTAACGATGCACCAGTCCGTCTAGTTTTGTGCACACGAGCTGATTTCATCGCTCCATCCCAGCGATTGATATACTTTTGGCTGTCTTCCACCCTTTTGGCTGAATCTCCCCAGCATTGGTTTTAGTCATTCCCTTAGGCCCCAAGTCCAGCCTAAATGCGTGCTTATTTAAAACACCAATGTGACGCTTGCTTTTGTTCTGTAATCCACGTGTTCCTCTTTCTGTCCATCATTGTGTATTTCCAAGCTTGCGTCACACTGTTGCGATGATAAAGAATATATAATAAAAACGGAAAAGTGTGCAATGATGCGTGAAGAGGTGTATGCCTGGAATAACAATTGAAATGTGTAGGCAAATGCTTATACCATTTTTACGATGTATTGTTTTATTAAAATGTGAGTATATCGAAAAATGTAGACTTAGTGTGACGGTTCCAGTTTTAAACAACCAGGTAATACTTTCCACTGAGGAATTGTCAATAATTTAATCCATTTCATAACTGATATAAAATGTTGAGTGCTTTGTCAATGCACTTGTGGATGGAGGACTTTACATGCTTTATTGGGCATGGGGACAGTGTAACCATACTTCCCCGCACTCACCCAGTGGGGGCTGGTTACGTTTTGTGGGTTTTGTCCAGAACCATTTTAGATGTCACTCACAACTTACATTCGCCGTGGCACCAGGTTTCAAACAGCCGGGTTTGTGGCAGTGTTCCAACCACTGCGCTGCCACTGCACTCGTTATCTATGTAACATAAAAGTACTTTTGCGTGAAAGATGTAACATGAGAAGGTACTTTTGAGACGTGGGATAAGCTGGTGATTGCACGTGTGGGCTTCGTAGTTATTGCCCCATCGACTGCAATTTGGCAATAAAGGTTACCTTGATAAGCAGAGCAAACCCTGGATCAGCCTCGATGTATTTTCTCACTGCCTTTGGCATTTGTAGTGTTGGATTTTTGTGTGTTTTTCCATTTAAGCTGCAGTTTCACCCTTAATTATGTAAACCTCTGGAGAATTATACCCTCATGGATTGTGTAATCGGTTGTTTGGAAAATCGCATAGCCAGATAACATATCAAAACTATCGCCACAGCTTATTGGGTGAAAAATAAGAGGGGGGGAAATTGCTGATGAAAGATTACCTTTACATTTTAATATTAAGTTCCTTGTTCTTATTATACGGTACTTTATTGTTCTCTCTTCGTATTCCTGCCTGTAACGTTGTACGATATTTAGATATGATGTCAATTTTTATAGACTGCCAATGGCATTTATACCTAAGGACTTTTCACCACACTCGGTCACCCACAGACTTTGTGCCTCGACTGTGGTCAGCTGGTAGACTGCACAAACACTGATTAGGCCGAGTGGTGGCTCCTATCCTGTTGTTGCGTGCATGCCCTCAAGTTGGTAACATAATTTTCAGAGCATGAAGCCAGACCATTAGAACATGCACCGTGGACACTCTCTGTAGAGCTGCAGACATTTCAGAGGCGACATACAACGCGCTGAGCATTTTGCACTGCAACGTGATTAATTCGCAGATGCTGATCAGTTCTTCGCGTATTGTTACTTTGTTTTGGTGGAAAGCCATACCCTAAATTGAGGTTTATATTTTCGCGTAGATACTAATGCAGCAGACATTTTTCAAAATAATTGCCTGATAACTAACGGCCTTGTTTTAATTCTCTAGATTTTCAAGTACCAGTAAATACAAAGGACCGTTTCATATAAAGTAATGCCCATGAATTGAAAAATGTTTATGAAATAGCATCGTAGTTTCTGTCTAAATGGTTTTTTCTGTTTAATTAGTGTACAGCGCTTACACTGTTTGCTGTTTTGCAATTAATCTCTTTGATGTGTTGAAGTAATATGTACGCATTTAGAGTTAAGTGTTTTCAAAGCTTATTAGATGTACTGCAAAACTTTGCGAGGAATTATCTCTTGTAGGAACACATTTACGTTCAAGTTCTGCATTTAATTTCAGTACATTTTGTCCGTGTTATTCACATTACTATAAATATTGAGCGAACCTACTGCAGTGCAAGTTACACTTTTAAATGGGATTTGTTCTTGTGTAAGCCGTCATTTGCTGAATGTTTACATTCGACAAATATAACTTGTTTATTCAGTACAGTGTAGTGCATCACAACTGATGAAAAAAGTGCAAGAAATGTCTAACGTTAACACGAAACCAATTATATGGTCCAGTGTAAACACAGCAAGAAATTGCCTTATAAAATCATATAAAAACTCTTACGATACTTAAGGCTACGTCTAAATGCACCCTTTGTGACACCAAAATATGAACCAGCTGATTAATCTTACTTCAGCAGGATATGTGCCTGGTTAGTGTTTGCTTTCATGAATTAATAAATGGAAGTGTAAACCCGAATTCAGTAGTGCGGTCTTCAAAGTGGCCCTTTACAGGAGATAGGTTTATTATTGATGGTTAGAAAAATAATTGTCGCATTGACCTTTCTGTGCTCTGAGAACTGGTGCACTTTAAACTCTGCAATGTGCGGAAAGAAAATGTTTCTGCCTTTCGTTGATGGGACGCGCCTGTCCCATGTGATGGCAGCCATAGCACGCCCAAACATAATGATGCATCTCGCAAACGCCCCATCGCAGTCACGCTCCTAAAACCATCCTAAGTTACGTGTAAACTTAACATCTTTTCCCATGTCACGTTATCAATAATTAACACTAATTGATCAGAAATGAAGCTAAACATTAATTACGTAGCAAAGCAAAATGTATGTAAACATTTTTGGACATTGCATACATGAAACAGTTTTAGTGGCAAATTGATACATCGATAAGATAATTTGAAAGCAAAAAGTTGATATTTGCCTCTTTGGAATACAGCCCTTTGACCTATAATGTGGCCTTCCTTGCCAAATCGTGGAAGCAGAGTAGGTTTGAGCCTGCACTTGGTTGGATTTAAAACCACCGTGCATAAAAGAGGTGTTGTGATGTTCTGCGTGACTACATTGTTAGCGGCGGGCATTGCATCTCCAATGTTGTACCGTACTATGCGCCAAAACATCTCTTCTCTTCGACTTTGCTATTCCCCACAAAACCAAATTAGAAAATTGTGTTCAAATAGCCCTCACTGCAAACATAGTGTCGCGATACCCTTGTACAGCTAAGCATTGACAAAAGGGCTGTAGATTTGTAAACAATAGATAAATGTGACAAGCCATTTATATTTGGTTGTCAGCACAGATTCCACGGAATATCTAAAAAAAACCTGGAACAAGCAGTTTGGAGTCTGGATACTAAAGCTCTCATGGTGTATTTTAATTTTTTGAGTAGTCTCACAAGCAATGTGTGGAGTTGAGTCAAGTGACACATTGTATCCAAATTTGGCTGGTCTCTTGCCTCCAGAGTTTCCGGTCGTACTGGCCATGGCATCCTTACGTCTGCTTCTTGTGGCCCAGTTCTGCCACAAACAGCGGGCAGCCGTTGTGCCAGCCCACATGGTGATATACAGCGGGACGTGTTGTTCCCGCAGTGCCCTGTGTGGCAAGAGCCACAACCCACCCCGGCTGCTTCCCAGAACTACGTTGCCTATGCCTAACACGTGCTCAAAGTTCATATTGTACTGAGTTGAGGTGTCGATTGTAGTTTCATTGCACAAGTGTCTATGTGCAGCCCCTTTTTTTGTGTGAATGCACTCCTGGATGTGTGGACCTCCCTGTGCTGTGCAGGTTGTGTGCTCATTTGACCATACTTCTCCACAATGGTTTGGGTTTTTTGGTGAAGGTGGAGACCATAGATGTGATAGTATGGTACAATGCAACTGTTATCTATTGCTGCATGGTCCTCTTGTCGTCCACAGCATAGCCACTCGGCAGCCTATTGTGTGCATGCCTGCTTGGCTATTGAGATCTGAGAATAGGCTGCTTTCGTCACAGGCACAGGTCTTGGTGAATTTGGCCATAAACCAGGGATAGATCTGCCTGAAGAGGTGCCAGAAAATGTAGAAAAAAAAGATGACTTGAAGGAGGAAAACAACTTGTTTTAACCTTTAAGCATATTACTGTACTCGTTTGGAATATCTCCCAACCGTAACATGACACTCGGTGGCATTGGTTTAACAGACCTCACCATACTGATGAGACCAAGTAAAGTTCACCTTGTAGAATAAACAGATGATACTCTGAAACATCTTGCAGCTAAGAAAAATTTGCTTTTAAAAATGTACCCTTCTGCACTTGGAAGATATACGTATTTGTTATTGTGTCCATTTCCATATATGGCACGTCTTAAATCTAATGCTGAATGTAGACGTCCCAGTAATTTTGGCTTATGAACGTGGTTTTCCCATATTTCACCACGGTTGTCAATGCGGCTTGGTTAAGGAGTTACCCAGGATTGCTTTATCACTCCCCGCTGACCAAAACCACGGCTGGGAGTCGAGCTCGGGTAACCGGGTTGATGCCATCACGACTACTCTGCTTATCATAAAATATAGTGTCCCACACGTTTTATTGCGTTGAAGCAATAAAACACATTTTTAGCTTTTAATTTGCTTTATGATTGCTCTGGTATACGGTGGCTCAGTGGGTAGCGCTGTCGCCTCACAGCAAGAAGGGCCCAGGTTCGAATCTCGGCTCGGGAGCCTTTCTGTGTGGGAGTTTGCATGTTCTCCCCGTGTCCGCGTGGGTTTCGCCGGGCACTCCGGTTTTCTCCCACAGTCCAAAAAACATGCTGCTGCATAGGTTAATTGGCTTGCAAACTAAATTGCCCTGAGTGCCCGTGATGGACTGGCGTCCCATCGTGTGTATATCCCTGCCTTGCGCCCTGTGTCTGCCCGGATAGGCTCCGGCTCACTGCGACCCTGTACAGGATTAAGCGGTTCTGACAATGAAATGAGATGAGAGATTGTTTGGGAGGTTCATTTGGTTGAGGCTGTATATACCTTCTGAACATGGACTTGGTTTTCACTTCATATTAATATTGACTTTTCTTAATGAGGTTTGTGTGTGTGTGTCAACAAAGCTGTTTAGGAGTTGGTGGCTCATGACGGAAAGGCAAATGGAATTGATCGCGAGGGCTATGGGACCTTTTGTCCATTTGGGCAAACATGGCG
This sequence comes from Mordacia mordax, assembly GCA_036362905.1. Classification (NCBI taxonomy): domain Eukaryota; kingdom Metazoa; phylum Chordata; class Hyperoartia; order Petromyzontiformes; family Petromyzontidae; genus Mordacia; species Mordacia mordax. Next base: position 18,015,089 of record JAZEWT010000016.1, on the reverse strand, counting down.
CTGGACCCGGGTTATGATGCACACCGTGAATAGCTCCAGTTGTCTACATTGTGAGATAAAAAAAAGTGCGCTTTGTGTTGCCTTGGGTTTCAGGATATGCACCAGGCCCTTTTGTTGTCACCTGACAAAATCCCTGGCTTCAACCCTTTGTTAAAAAAATAAATCATATTTGACTGATGCCAGAAATAATGGTGGCTTCTCACATTTAGACGCAGTCTAAGGTTTCGATTTTTGGTGCTGCTAATGCTCCGATTGTGTGCATTTTACAATACAATCAAGATTGCATTTTGAAGGTGATGTTTTCCAGAAGAGTAAAAAAATTTGGACTTAGAGATTAACTGTAAAATCTGGGTTAATAAAGTAAAAGTACTCTGTATTCACGCATGCATTCCTTGTATTTTTAGCATTTTAACCTCCTAATGCCATTAAAACTTGTTCAAAACGCCAGCGTATTAGACTTGTTATAATGCATTAACGCAAACGGTTAAATCATTTTTTGCATATCACTTAACATGCATCGATTCTTGTAATACCCTCCCCCCATAAAACATGCAATGCTGAGTTGGCCAAACGTCCCAATACTGAAAAATGATACGCACATTACTCGGTTGTAATTACAGAACAGCATTGCCCCATACAGCAAACCTTGACAATCCTCCGAAAAGTGGTTGGTGAGGTTTTTCTAGGTAACCAAGTTTAATAATAATAAGCATACTAATGGGCATGAAAATTTATTACGTCGACTCCACCAATTAGACAGCATTTCAAAATTCATTTCATTTGCATGTTAATAGAAAAAATAGTGGCATCAGAATCTGATGAGTGCACAAACAAGCATGGAACGGTACATGCTTGGAATTACAATAGCAAGGGGAATATGTGAATAAGGGAACCTATGCAAGTTTTATATTTCATAAAGCAACTAGGCTTGAACATCACACAAGATTGCAAGGAATGATGGCCGCTGATCTTTATTAATAATACTTGCACTTCTGGAGTGCTTTTCACCAGAGGGTCACAAAGCTCTGCACAGAGCCGCGGAGAGAACGATATGTCGGCAACAACAACGACATAAGAACAGCAAATCAGCAACAATAACGTTTTTGGGTTTTTTTTTATACAAAAGTGAGCTGCGACGTGAACGGTATGTCAACAACAACATCAGGACGGTGCAACTGAAAGTCAAATAGTGGCAATAAATTATAGAAGGACATAAAATGAGATGAGATAAAATAAGTGATACAAAATAATTATCCGTCAAACAAGGAATGTTCCCGAGCAGGTGCAGGTTGCCCACGAGCCATCATCCCAGCATGACGAAGGTGAGCCACATTAACAGTCCTAGCTAGAGGACTTGAATACCTTTTGGAACAAGTGAGTCTTGAGACGAAATTTGAAGGTGCCCAGGGACTCGGCCGATCGAATCGCCAATCTAAGGGCGTTCCACAATGTTAGCCAAAGGAGTGAATAAGCTCGTCTGATTCTGCTTTTCGGGGTGGCGCGGTGGCCCAGTGGGTAGTGCTGTTGCCTCTCAGCAAGAAGGTCCCGGGTTCGAATCTCTGCTTGGGTGCATTTCTGTGTGGAGTTTGCATGTTCTCCCCTTCTCCGCGTGGGTTTTCGCTGGGCACTCCAGTTTCCTCCCACAGTCCAAAAACATACTGCTGCACAGGTTTATTGGCTTGCAGAATAAATTACCCGTAGTGCCCGGTGATGGACTGGCGTCCCATCGTGGGTATATCCCTGCCTTGCCCCCTGTGTGTGCCGGGATAGGCTCTGGCTCACTGCGACCCTGTACTGGACTAAGCGGTTTCTGACAATGAGATGAGGTGAGATTCTGCATTTCGACCAGCAGCGTAATCTGTGTGCATAATTCTGTACTTGCAGCTGCTAAATAAATTGGCGTATCATGTGACCATGTTATTGTTAAAGTGCCGTTCTCTTCGCAGTTCTGTGCAGCGCTTTGTGACCCCCGGGTGAAAGGCGCTCTAGAAATGCAAATATGATTATAAGAAATTGCGATTGCTTGGGGATGCCTTTATGCAGCAGCGGATAGATCGAGACTTACATTGATCACGGCAGCTGAGTTTTAATTGCAATGCATACATTTTCAACGTTTTCTTACAATAAGAGTTAAAATGTAGGTTTAGCTGTGAATCACAGCGCTGAATAATCGGCTCAGAACCCATGGCATAAAGGCAGTGCTGAGCTTGTGGTCCTTCTGGCATTAAGTGCCGGTTCTTTAAAATTTAAAAGGTAACAGAATTTCTTAACAAAAGCAGGGACAGAATATTTCCAAACGTACAACCATGCCACTGCTTCTGGCCTCGTTTCACATGGTGCTTTGTGCATGTCAATAGGTTTTGATCAATGGCGTCAATTTGGAGTGGGTAATGGGTGATGGAATGCATTTTGTCATGTATTGGTATTTACGTGGAATGGATGCTTATGACCCAGTCATCCAAAATGTGCCTGAACGCCATCAGACCAGAAGTTAAGCAGGTACGAGCCCGTACATTGCTTTGAATGCATAACCACCATTCAAAGAACAAATTGCTTTAGGTCAGTTGGCTTACCTGTTTGGTCGCAGAGAGGAGCACAGCAAAATACATGATTGTCCTGTACATCATTGCCAACCTGCATTGAACAGCATTGTCAAACGACCCCTATAAATTGCATGGCACGCATGCGGATCCTTTTCTGGCAGTTGGTTGACCATAGCCTTGCATACGTATTCATTTGTAACTGCAGGTGTGTGTAATGCTGTGTGTCGGAGATATTGTCTGTGGCTCATAAACATGCACAGGCTTGGTAATCTACGGTCAGGGTGGGTTGGTTTGTCACACTTCATACACACACGACGTCCAGTCGCAGCTTGACAAAAAGGATGCAGGTGATGATGATGATGATGATTGCTTCCAGCAGCTGCTCTTTCAGGACAGCCGTGTCAAGCGCTCCTCTCCCCTCAGAGACGTTTTGCCTCCCACGCTGGGAAGCATCGTCAGGACGTTTCGCCTCCAGCATGGTGCACTGGACGAGAGCGCCGCTTTTGTTTTGTCTCCGGTGCGCGCGTGCGTTTAACCGGCTAAGCTGGAGCACACGGCCATGTCCTGTCGCACACCACCGTTGCTAGGTTACGCACCACCGTGATCAGTACATCAGCTGGTCCGGGGCATTAGATGTCAATTTTCAGGCTGATGTAGATTGAAGGCGCCGTCTTATGCAGATAGCGATGCACGCCACGCCAGTACAGCCAGGCTAATCAAGTATTTCAGATGAAGCGTTCATCCCGTACAGCATGCATATTGACCCCCAAGCAGTGTAATCTATTAATTGCTTCTCATATCTGCTTATTAAAAGTTGATTGTTAAAAAATATATATTGTACAAAGTCTAAAAAGGAACATTTTTGAAAATATCCATCAAGAATGTTGTCCTTTGTTTTGCACATTGTTCTGTAATTTCAAACATCACCACAGGGTTGCACAGTCTTTAGTAGCCTTTGTTTGATTGTCTCCTCTCATCTCATTGTCAGAAACCACTTAGTCCTGTACAAAGTCGCGGTGAGCCAGAGCCTATCCCGGCAGACACAGGGTGCAAGGCAGGGACATACCAACGATAGGACGCCAGTCCATCACCGGGCACTGCGGGCAATTTAGTCTGTAAGCCAATTAACCTAGGCAGCAGCATGTTTTTTTGACTGTGGGAGGAAACCGGAGTGCCCGGTGAAAACCCGCGCGGACACGGGGAGAGAACATGCAAACTCCCCCACACAGAAAGGCACCTTTGTTTCATTGCCTTTGTCAGTTTCTTTGTGTGAGATCCATGTCCTAAGACAATATTCACAGATTATAGCATGCAGTAATTATAACCGTTTGACAACCCTTTGTTTGTCCACCGTGTGAAGGAAAGCTGCCCCATGCTTTGTCAGTCAAAGGGGATTGCTTGAGCGTCTTGCTTGTCAGGGCAAATCAGTGAAAGGGGGTGCCCACAGCTGGCTCAGATATCATTCACTGAATGCTGCTGCTGTTTAGTCAGTGCTGCCATCCTCAGAATTCTTTACATCTTTTAAGATTATCCATTCCTGGCACGCTCTTAGCCATGGCTGGGATTTGAACTATAGCTCAGTATTTTAATGAGCGTGCCACCTTCGGCCCCACACACAACTTGTACAAATTCTAAAACATCAGTTTTTTTTTACACATATCAGTTTGTGCGTGTCATATCTTTAATAATCACCATCAACACACATTCACAGCATTTGCAATTATTATTATTTCTTTAAACGTACGCTTGTGTAGTCAGATACCACCAATGGGTGTAGCTAAGCATCGCTTTGTGACCCACGGGTGAAAAGCGCTCTAGAAGTGCAATTATTATTAAGCATCATGGAGAATATCGTGTGAAGGAATGCACGTGAATGCTGTCTCATGCCTAAGGACTGGCACATTCTTGTGCAATGTCAGCCGTTATTGTTCACAGTATTGGAATTGAACGCCCTGGGAACATCGATTCCATTGGGGTGGGGATTGTGAGAGCACACATGAGGTGGCAGTTTGACCGCTAAGCCTATTGGCTCTTGCTCGTTTCCGCTACCGCAGTGAGTTTGACAACCATCAAGTGCCTGCTTCTCCAAAAAATCCATTGTGATGTGGTGACAGCAGGTGCATTAGTCACTTGGCTTTGTGGTTCGTGAAGTTCGAACCAACTTTGTGTACGTGTTCAGCCCTTTCATCAGTCCTATGTGGAATTAAGAGTCTTTGCTATGTATGCTCTGTGGATCGTGGAGGTTATTTCTCCTTACTTGACCGTGTTGATACCAATGAGCAAAGATACGAGACGATAGACGTACAGCGTTGTGCTGCCCACAACATAGCCCCACAACAGCCTGTGAAAAGCAGTGGTCACCCGTTGAAGCACTAAGCAGGCTGAAAGCCAACTAAGCTTATGAGATTTTATAAGATAATTGAAATTATGTATGATACACTGTATAGACTGTCATCATAGTAATGCATAGACATACTATATGCAACGACGTCTAAAGATGTATAGGAGTGGGGTCTACCTTGTTGTGGAAACAGGCAAATAAGATTGTTTTGATGGTTATGTGACGACAGCGATGCAAGTCCGACGGTATTGTACAGAGCAGAAGGAGACAATGAATAGGGAGGCAGTCACATATTATGACCTGGGACTGGGAACAGAAGGTTTTGGTCAAACAGGGAGCTTCAAACTGTAAATACAGCAGAGGAGAAATAACTTGTTGAGTAGGGGTTGAGGAGGAGCCTTTGCATGTGAGGTTGCCGTTTCATTGGGCACATCAGGAATGTGGCTTTTGTCATCGTTGTGGGCAGAAAGCAATGGCAATTATGTTCCATTGTTCCTGTCAAATTAATATGGAAGATAATGTGCGTTGTGTAAACACGTTCAGGCGGCGGGGCCCACGGATTTTCCAGCGAATGAGCAGTATGCTGAACAGTGGTGTTAACCTTTGTTTAAAAAAAATGTATGAGGATTAACAGGTGTGCATTTTATTTCTCCGTGGTGTGACATTTGATCTGCACAACCTAAACCCACTGGTGCCACCAATCAATTACTTGTGGGAAAGCAAAGGCATTATGCCAGCCCCTCTTCTCTTTCACCTGCACATATCTAATTCCAGGTTCCTATGGTAAAAAAACGCTCATTATTTAAAGCCTGTCAACTTTAAAGAAGTTTAAGATAGTGTAATCATTAATGAAAACTTAAAAGACGTTATTTTTATGACTAAATCTAAATTGTTGGTTCAAAGGGGTTTTTTTAATGGTCACATCAAAATAGTAGGTTCAAAATGTCAAGATTTTGGCCGAGTAACTTAAGACGCAACCTCACAGTTTAGTTCCTATCATTCCAGTAATTTAGAAACGTCTACTTTACAAAAGATATTCTCGTTTGTGCCACAACCCTGTGCTGAAAAGGTTAGCGGTGCAAAACCTGCCAAGTGAAATGTTTCTTCCTGGTAAACCCCCCCCCCCCAGTTGGTCTGTCAGGCCACTCTTGATATATAATTTATCTTGCCTGCCACTCGTCAATCCCAAGCTTCTAATAGGAGCAGACAGTCCCTGGCAAGCATTTTGCTCTTAGCATTCCGCTTGCACTCATGTCAACTCCCGCACCCTCCTACAAGCCCCTTCCTCCGCCACTCCCCCACCTCCGGGAGCCCACGATTTGGACCTGACGCACAATTTGAAACGTGCACTGAAGCAGAGCAAACGAGCCGGCGTCAGTGAAAATATTGCAGTCAGTAATATACGTGGCACGCTTTTTTTCCTTATCTAGAGGAATTGTAATTTTTGTAACCGTCGAGCTGTTTAATGATTTATGCGAGTTATTTTAGTGGGCCAAGGGTTTTGCTTTGGACAATAATAATGGGATGATGCGCAGTGCTTTACCAGTACCAACATTCTCTTGTGTGGTGCAGCATTCGTCAGCGTTTTCGGCAGTTAACAACGATTAAAAGGAATTCCAAACAATCCGAGCAATGAAATGCTAAAGATTGTTTAAATGTTGGCTATTGAAGGCCATTGAAATCCCATCTGGTGAAATGTCAACACTGGTTATTTTTGGCCGCCGAACAAAAAGATCTTTTGGACAGGGTGCAAATGCAGCTTCCTCTCTCCGTTAGTCAACTCACCACCCCAGCATTGCGCAGAGGAGCAGTGCAAGAAGCTAGGATTGGCACCATTGCTTCGTCGCTGGACGGCGTGTAACAGCTGCTGAAATCCCCACGTGATTTCGACACAAGGGGAATTGACGACTGTGCCTCTCGAAGAGCGCATGTGTGTTGAGTTCACTCTCGGTACCCGCTTAATCCTGCATAGGGTAGCGGGGAGGCGAGAGCGTATCCCAGCAGACGCAAGGTGCACTGCGGGGCTATGCACAGGATGTGACGCCAGTACATCGCAATTTACGCAGCAAGCCAATTTACCCAGGCAGCAGCGTGTGTTTACACGGCGGGAGGAAACTAGTGCCCAGAGAAAACCCATCAGCGTGTGTTTACACGGCGGGAGGAAGCTGGAGTACCCAGAGAAAACCCACGCGGACAGTGGGAGAGAATGCAAACTCCACACGGAAAGGCACCCTGAGCCCGGAGGGAACCGAACCTGGGGGGGGGGGGGGGGACC